>JACFYI010003722.1:472984-516918 GCA_014898755.1 Handroanthus guayacan
CACACACACACACACACACACACACACACCTCTATATTTTCACTCAGAGGAAGAATAATTATAACTTATATAACTTTCTTCAAACATTACAAAAAGGGAAAAGAGTAAAGGGATACAATCTTCGAGTGTTCTTGGTAAGTTGGATGTTGTAAGATGCTATGTATGCATAAGGTTTAAATGGGAAGAGTTATAGCATCTCAAATAATCTTTATCTTAATAGGTGATATAAGCTTTGGGAATAACGAAGTACTTGGAACTCTAACATTAAGATTTGAAGTTTTGGACCGAGGAAAGTTTTATGATTTTCCTTGCTCCTTTGATTGATTAGCATTGTTTTCTTGATTGGTTTCCCATGTTTCCTTTGTTTGAACAAGAAATGAGCTTATATGTGAATATTTGTTTGATTCATTATATTTTTAAGCTCAAAATTTCTTGATATGGAAACCAATGAATTCTTGAGTATCTTTGAAATTTTTACCTTCACTTTGGAATGGATTGGACCATGGACTAAGGAAAATCGTACAAAACTTCAAAAGAATTGCATTTTAAACTTATGACATCTAATTCATAAAATTTGTAAATTTGAAATTCGAGACTGGGATTTTAAAGAAATATGTTTCAAAAAAATGTTACTAGAAAATCGGATTTTTTTTTAAAAAAAATACTATTCACATGGTAGAAGATCTCCCTTGATAAGGTATGCCCACGTCTTAAACCCTGACTTCTTCTGCTCTTTATATTTCTTTAGAAAGAAGAACTCCATTGATAAGGCGTGCCCATGCCTTAAACCCTAACTTTTTCTGCCCTTTATATTTTTTAAGAAAGTAAAACTCCCCTAATAAAGTGTGCCCATGCCTTATCCCATGACTGCTATAAATAATGAAATTTCGAATTTTGACATCTTTTCAATGATTTAAAAATTTCAAAATGATTATCTCCTTAATTCAAGGTTCAAATCAAATGAATTTTAAATTTGGTGTTTGTTACTGATTAATTTTCGTCCGTATTTCACTTCTTTAAGAAAATGTTTGAAATTTCAAAATAATTTTTCCTAAGTCCAAGGTCCAAATCGAATTGTTTGAATCTATTGGCTATATGAACTCGTGTCCCGATATGGCTCACTGTTTCGAATATGTTCCGTTTGTTCTAAACTTCATGCCTGATGAGGCTATATGTTTAAATATAATCCGTTTCTTCTGAACTTCATGCGCCGATGAGACTATATGTTTTAATATGTCCCATTTGTTCTGAACCTATATAAAAGTTCGATAAGTTGGGCTCTGAAAATTCTCAGGGGGTTTGATTGGGTGACATCGGGTCGACGATCGAAACCCTTGGGATTCCCGTACGTTCAGTGGTTCGAAGGGACCCTGGAGATAGGATTTCCAAAGGACTGCTCTTGAGGCTCGTGGTCAACCATGCTGCGGTGGCTGTGTCTCAAAGTAAGTATGGCTCTTCTCGAGTGGCCATTCGAGAAAGCAAAACGGAGGAATAAGGATTATATGTATGTTAAAGTTATAAGGGTAGTAGATCCACCAAATGATTGTTTCAGCCTTATATGTTTGTTAACATGAATGTAATAAAAGTTATAAGCTATTTGTTTCTTTCGATTCAAAATTTGCTATCACATTTATGATTTGTTCTTGTCATACCTCTTCCTCACTCTTGTACTCTTCGTTACCTACCATAAATCTTTTGGGGTCAGTGAACTCATGATCTCACCTTTTACTATGTAGGAAATTAATTGCAGGAATCGTTCGAAGAATTTGGAGACCTTACGTTAGTGTTTTTATACTTAGTATATGCTTAGGTAAATGTGTCACGCTTAGTTGAAATTTGTATGGGTTATAGAAATACATGATTGTATCTCTGAGGTCCTATGATGTACTTTTGGAACTAAGTTGTAATTTTGGAAAAATGTCCGCTTGTAATTTTAAGAAAATTTTAGAGCTATGGAGATGTTATGAACATGTTGTTATAGTTTTAGATGGTTTTGTATGCTAGAGTAGCGTCACAAACCTCGGATGCTCTAGGATCTAGGGTGTTACATTTCGAGTGATAAGGGTGACAGATTCATCAAATATTCGTTTTAGCCTTATATATTTGTTGACATAAATGTAATATAATTTATAAGTTGTTTGTTCGTAATGCAAGTTCTAGAAATTTCGATTCGATATTCGTTATCACATTCGTGGTTTGTTCTTACTATGCCTCTTAATCAATCTTGTACTCTTTGTCACCTGCCATAAATCTTGCTGGGTCAGTAGACTCATGATTTCACCATTTACTATATAGGAAATTAATTGCAGGAATTGTTTGAAGATTTTGGGGACTTTACGTTAGTATTTTAGATTTGATATCCGCTTATGTAAACATATCATATCTAGTTGGAATGTGTATGGGTTCTAGGTTTGGATGGTTGTATCTTTTGGATCTAATGGTGCATTATGGAACTTAAGTTGTCTTCTGAACAATTTGGCTTGTAATTTTAAGAAATATTGAAGCAATTGATATGATTTGAGCTTTCGCTATAGTTTTTGTTAGTTCCTTTTGACAGAGTAACGTTTCAGATCTAGGGGCAGATGCTCTAGAATCCGGTGCCTTACATGCAGAAAAGAGGAGAATATCAAGGTTAGGAGGGAAGCTACCTAATAATATGAATATTTGTGCAGCAAAAAGGGAGACAGCGAGGTTACCTAAAAAATATAGACATTCATAGAGAGAGGGAAATACGAAAGCCACATGAGAGATTACAAAATTATTTCTCACAATACGTATTTAGCCCTTTTATTTTACTATGCAAATATGGCAGATGTCATTAGAGAAGCTGCAAAAAACCATAAATGACATAGGTAAATTTGTTTCAAAAGAATATCAAAATGAATAATGTGTTGGACAATGTGTAAAGTTATTGTCCTATCATTTTTGTAACAACCCAAAAATTTTCTTAATAATATTTTTAGTCTCTATTTTCCGAACCAAAATTCTTTTCATAATCATAAGCAATCTTTCTCATAATCATTCAAAAATTTTCTAACAATGAAAATATTTTGATTTACCAACCGAAAATTTTATTGCAATTAACTTGGCACAAGAAACCTTGATTTCGGCCCAATAAACAACAAATTTTAGCCCAACCTTTTGGCCCAATGTCCAAGCCCATTTTTCAAAATTTTCAAAAAAATAAAATAAAAATATATATATCAAATCTGATTTTCAAATTTGCAGCTGGATTATCCCTTAAAAAAGGGGATATCTTCAATTTTTAAATAACAAAAATTGATGGCCAAGTATTTGGACCACCTCTTCATGTATAAATATGTAGAAGGAGAAATCTAAGAACACTTTGCTTTCCAATTGCAAGAACTTGTCTTCCTCATTCTCTTTCTACTTTCTTCTCTTCACACCAGAATATACATATATATACACCTATAAATATTTCTCTTAAAAAATCATCCTTTCCCAAATCATTTCAAGACTTAAAGTTAAAAAAGGGAAAAATAAGGAAGTGTACTGTTCTTTAAATCACAAACTTGGTAAGCTTAGCATTAATTTATGAGATATGTTAATATGGATCTTATGGTGAAAATAGAGTACTTATATCATCTTTTGTATGTTAAATAGATGGTTAACTTGAGGGATTAAGAGATTGGAACGTTAATCTTTGGAGTTGAGCTATAAGTGGTAAGGGTTATAACTATAACCTCCCCTAAACTCTCTACCATGCCTATGTTGTTATCTTTATTTTTATTGCTTGGTATTGTTGATCTTGAACAAGAAATGAAGCTTGATGACCTCCTTGTTGATTCCTTGAAATTTATCCTTGAATGATAATGCATAAGGAACCATTGGACATGAGAAAACTCAAGTGACATCTAAAGTATTTGGATGAAACTTTGATAAATGGGGATTTTGGACAAAATCATGATCAAATTTCTAATTTGGAAAAGGTGAGTTTTTCATAGCTTATTGCATTATTTAAGACACAATTTTGTTTTACAACTGCAAAAAATAAAACTCTGCTGGGATTTGAAAAAAAAATATGCATATATATATGGGCACGGTCCTGCTTGGAGGCAGCAGGGCAAGTAGCCCCGGGTCACTTCTCCTCATTCGCGCACGATTTTGCACGCGGATGTGCCCATTACAGTAGCCTATTTTGTTATTTTTCAACCTATTTTCACTATTTTTGGTTCCTATATCATCTCATTTAAATATTTTGATGTCTAAATTAATTTTCTTATATGCTATGATCCGAATTGAATATTGTACCGAATATCCAAAAGGGCCTTTATGCCGTATCGTTGAGAATTTTCTTAATTATTAACAAATTCTTTAAGCCTATTGAATGAATGTATGTTGAGCCATAGGAACTTTAAGGGGAAAGATTGCGCAATAACGATCGTCGATCTCAATTTTGGGACTTTTGTAATTTGGATAGTCCGGAGGAAATCTGGAGGTAGATTTCCAAGGGATTACTCTAAATGTACACGATCGACCGTGCCTAATGTTATCCTCTTGAGTGGCCACTCAAGGGTGAGGGTAAGAAGGAATAAGGAGAAAAGGTAAATAGGGAGCGATAAGGGTGACAAATTCACCAAAAACTAGTCCAGTCTTAAAAATGTGGATATTGATACTTGCTTTTGTATTTGTGAATCTTATGAATGGTTACAAAGAATGATCGTATTGTTAATGACTATCGACTTGTTCTCCTTGAGCTTTTGAGTTTGTATGATTCCATGATATCAATCTTTCCTTGGTATTCTTAATTGATATCTCGAGCATATTAATTGATCTATTTCTTTCCATAATTATGGTTATAATTCTTGTTGGGTCAGTTAACTCACCATTTTATTCTACTATTGTAGGTAGGGCTATCAATGGGTAGGGTTTTACCCTACCCAGACCAAAGACCTATTGAAAAAATTAGTATGGTCCTGGGTCGAGTATATACTCGGTGAAGGCCCTATATACCCATTACCCGATGGGCCAATCTAATTATCTGAAACCCACTGGCATTGGACGCTAGTTAAGATTGAAGAAATTGATCGATCTGAGACTTCATTCCACTTCGGCTTTTGCTTCACGCCATTGATACATCTAGGAAAAAAAGAGACAAATGAGTCGCCAGAGCCCGCTGTCACGCCCCAGGCCCAGGGGCCAGGGGACGCGAGATTTGCCTGAGAATCCACTATGTACAACCTAAAATTGAGTTGTGAACAATGTGCTCACAAGGGATATCCAATGGTTGCACATGAATTCTTTGGCCATTACTTATATATTGGGGATCATTTTATTAATATCCCAATGTGGGATATAACAATCACCCCTCCTTCAGAACGCGACGTTCTCGTCACGATATGACTGGCCTAGGACCGCCTACCGGACGTTGGGACTCTAGAGGTGGCTCCTACGGGCTCAAGAGGTGGCTCTAGCGCATATAGCACTTTGCTCCGCAGGCTCAAGAGGTAGCTCCCATATGCGTTGCACTTTGCCCCGTATAGCACTTAGCTCCCTTCGACTGGTGATCGGCTCTAATAACATTTGTCACGCCCCAGGCCCAGGGGCCAGGGGACACGAGATTTGCCTGAGAATCCACCGTATACAACCTGAAATTGAACTGTGAACAACGTGTTCAAAAGGAATATCCAATGGTTGCACATGGATTCTTTGGCCATTGCTTATATATTGGGGATCATTTCATTAATATCCCAATGTGGGATATCACACTCGCGGTTAGCCTCCAATTCGTTCGACTGAGGAATCAATTTTCACCTGGGTTTTGCTCTATCGGTATGAAAAGATGGGTTCTTTATTATTTTTTTCTTTGAATTTTTTTATCATTTTTTCTTTGTTTTGTTTTGTCCCTTTTATCATTGTTGGGTTGTGAATTTTATGTGTAATTTTTTTTTGGTTGGTTATGTTATTTCGAAATTGCGTTCGGATGTGTTTCCACTCACTGGAAAAATATGTAATGTTCTTATAGTGTATTATCTTCAGTAATTGGTTGTTTGGTTTAAGCATTATGATATTTTTTTGCAAAGCTCCAGACTTTCACTTATTCAAACTTGTTTCTTTCTTTCTGCTTTGTAAAGGGATTTTCAAACTTTTGTTCTTCTATTGGTGTTTTCTTGCAATTCTGTGCTTGAAATTTCCCTTTTTCTCAGTTTTTCTTGATATTCTGTTGCTTGATCTGCTATTTGCTTTGCCTCTCGGGTTTCAAATATGTAAGAATATGTGTTGACAAATTAACTTACTTTTTTACTCTCTTTTCTGCTTTTTTGCTTTCCCATTTTCTCCATTTCATAGTCAAGTGAACAAAAATTCCAATTTTGAACGAACCCATCTTTCTTCATTGTCTACTCTCCCTTTTCCCTTTATTTTTTGTTTATTTGTGGTGAGGTAAATGTACTATACATTCTTACATCTTTTTTCATCACACTGTTAGCTGAGATTCTTAGGAATGAAAAATAGATCTTAAGTATTTTTAACTTTTTGTATATGTTCTTTTTTAGATCTATCGTGCCACAAGCATTGATCCTTTTGGTAATTGAGATTAGTCCCTTAATTTAACTTTGGTGGATGTGGAGTTTGCTGTGATAGCTAATAAAAATGGACTTGTCATGACAAAAAATGCTTTAGAAAATGCTGGTATTTAAATAATTTGGGGAACTTAAAGGTTTATCTTGTTTTATGCTTGTGTTTTGTGGTGGGATATGTGAAAACAAATTCCAAGATTACCCGTCTTCTTTGGTTTCAATTTTTATATTGGTTGATTGTAGTATGGTAGCATGAAATCTTTCAACATTGTTAAACTATGAGAGATTCCCATCAAAAGACAAACGGTTAAGATAGCTTTGTTATAGTTTTTTATTCCCATTTCACATGGTTAACTTTAATATGAGGATTGTTTATGAGTTATTATAAACCAGCAGAAAACAGAAAGGATAGCAGAGAAGCTTAATATTTTGAAAATGTTGGAGGTCTCACGTTTTTTGTATGCCAAATTTTTTGGACAGGTTTTCCCAAATACGTTTCTTATTGTAGTGTATTTTGAAGTTCTTCTGTTTCTTTGCAGATTTTTTATTGTCGACTTCATATAGTGAATCTAGCCAACCTACTTCTTTTGGTAGTGGTGATAATGAAGAAGTAACTAATGTATCTAGTGGGTCGAAAAGACAAAAGTCAGTTGTGTGGCAACACTTTACGAACGTTAGGGATGTAAACGATATTGTATAGGCTAAATGTAATCATTGTGATAAGCTTATGTCTAGTAATGTTGCGTATGAGGCTACTCATCTGCAAAAACACTTAAAAAAATGCATGCCCTAAATTCAAGCTAGAGAAAGTAGAAGTCCTAGGATCGAGTTCAAGTTTGACCAAGTTAAAAGTCGAAAGGACTTCGCAATTGCATGCATAAAACACAAGTATCCCTTCAACATAGGTGAACATGAGTACTTTGAGTTGTTTTTGAATGGTTTGAATCCGGATTTTAAACTTCCTTGTAGAAACACCATTAGAAGTGATATGATTGCGGTATATGAAGAGGAAAAAGTCAAAATTTACAAATTGTTGGATGGACTAAAATGTAAAGTGCCTTTGACCACGGATATTTGGACTTCAGAGCATTCAAGTATTGCATATTGTTGTTTGACAGCGCATTTTATTGATGATAATTGGGAGTTACAAAAGAAAATTCTTGCATTTAGAAAGCTCTCATATCCTCATAATGGTGAAACTTTATTTATGTTCATGAAAGAAATGATTTTGGAGTGGAATTT
Organism: Handroanthus guayacan; assembly: GCA_014898755.1. Classification (NCBI taxonomy): domain Eukaryota; kingdom Viridiplantae; phylum Streptophyta; class Magnoliopsida; order Lamiales; family Bignoniaceae; genus Handroanthus; species Handroanthus guayacan. The sequence continues at coordinate 480,766 of JACFYI010003722.1, forward strand.
GGAAAAGAAGATGTTTTTCGTTGTTGTCGATAATGCTACGTCCAATGATGTTATGATCAGAAAATTGAAAGATTGGCTCGTTTGTGATTCGTTGATTGACTTGGATGGTGATTTGTTGCATATGAGATGTAGTGCACATATTTTAAATTTGACAGTACTAGATGGGTTAAGTCAAATTAGAGGACTAATTGATAAAATACGTGAAACTGTAAGATACTTGAACAAGTCTTTTGCCGCAACTCAAAAGTTTGAAACCGTGTTAAATTAGTGTAACTTGGAAGATAAGAGGCAAGTGGCCATGGATGTGCCCAATAGATAGAATTCAACTTATGAATTGCTTACAACAACTCTACCATTTAAAGAAGCTTTTTGTCGTTTACAAAGAATAGACAAGCACTATTTGTTTCTGAATCAGAATGAGAAGTAGCTAAAGTTGTACATGATAGTTTAAAAATTTTTTATGAAGCCACTCGTCATTTTAGCGGTCGCAAGTATCCAACTTCTAATGTATTCTTTCCTAATGTGTGTGAGATTCATCTAAAATTGATTGAGTGGAGCAACAGTAAGCATGACTTCATTAAAATGATGTCTTTGCCCATGAAAGTGAAGTTTGACAAATATTGGGACGGATGTTGTTTAGTTTTGGCTGTTGCTGTCATATTTGACCCTAGGTTCAAAATGGATTTAGTTGAGTACTTTCATTTTGAAATCTATGGTGAAAATTCTAGTTCATACAATCAAAGAATTCGTGCTATCTTGGTTAATCTGTTCATAAATTATGGAGGTAGTTTATCCCTTCGACAACTGAAACTAATGTGGAACGTAGCTCTGGTGGTGAAATGTGTGATTCTTTGAGTGATTTTGATAGATGGTGTGATGCATCACGTGTTTCAATTAATCATAAGTCGGAGTTAGATATCTACTTAGAAGATAGTAGGTTTCCACGAGCACAAACGTTTAGCATCTTAGATTGGTGGAAAATAAAGAGTCCTAGGCCACCCACTTTGGCGAAGATAGCACGTGATATTTTAGCAATTCCAGCTACTACCATCGCATCAGAGGCCGCTTTTAGTGTTGGAGGCCGCATCATTGATGAGTCACGTGTCTACTTGCTTCTAGATGTGGTAGAAGCACTGATAGTTGCTGATGATTGGATTGGATCTAATCCCTAAAAGAGGTAAGTTTTTTTATTTTAATATTTTTAGTTATTTTATTAGTTTTATTAATATTTTCTTTGTACATATTGCACTTTAACTTTTGCAGTTTTATTAATGATACTAATTATTATTTTTTATTCTTTTTAGTTCGCAGGTTAGAGACAAAGTGATTTGAAGATCATTTTGCATTTAGATTAAAATGTGGTAGTGAGATTGATCTACTAAAATTGAATTATATTGTTATAATTAGACGTAAAAAAATTTCTCATTGTATTAGGTTTTTGTATATTTGAACAGGAATTAGTAATATGGTTTGATTGGATTTACTTTATATTTTTCTATGTTACATTTGTTTGTTATATTAGGAGATTTTATGTAACGCCCCGGGGCACGGTGCATTCCGCCCCGTGATCCGGAACGCTACTCACGATCGGATAGCTAATTAAAACCATAAATATAAAATCTAATACGCAAAATTCATGACTTAACATTGTCATATTTTAAAAAATATAGGCTATTTTTTTCTTCAAAATACATCGTGGACCTAAATTACATATCATCATGTCCGATATCTAAATGAGTTTTAACTAACCAAACTAAATACAGTACATATACCCGATTCACAAGAAGCCATAATACCTAACGGGGAGCCTCCAAAGTTCACCAATCCATAAGATTAGTTTCCTACATGATATTAATGGAATCATAAGTCCACTGACCCAGTAAAATTTATGGCATAGGACGAAGAGTACAAGAATAAGTAGGAAATATAACATGAACGAAACATGAATGTGATGATAATAGCGAATCGAAACGTTCAGAATGGTCAAAACAATAACTTATACATTTTCACATTCATATCAATAAACATTTAAGGCTGAAACAATTATTTGGTGGATCTGTCACCCTTATAACTCCAACATTTGATATTCATTAATCCCTATCCCTCCAATACTCCCTCAAAGAGCGGCATTCGTTCATTAAAGCACAATCGACTCCATGTGCTTTAGAGTAACTTTTCGAAATCCTACCTCCAGGATTCGTTCGAGCTATCCACCATTCGAAATTTTCAGGGGTTCAATTTGACGATCCGATATCGCCCAAACTGATACCACCCGAAAATTCCAAGGGCCCAACATTCATTAATTCATTTAGGTTCAAAACAATAGGATCGTTCTCGAAGCATTGAGCCATATCATGGCATGAATTTGGAAACAAATGTCTTTGAACGAATCAGAATACATCCGAATATATCAAAACATATAGCCACCACGGGCATGGATTTAAACGATAGATCGATTCAAACAAATGATTCGAATTTGGAATTATAGACTATAGAGGACAAATAAATCGAAATTGGACTATGGACCAGAGAAGTTTTCATTTGAGATCTTCATTTTATTAAGGGGGTAAAATACGAGAGAAATCATTTGGAATAAATGTAAATTTCAAAAATTCATTTTATTCGAACATTGGTTAAAAACCTCACTTGGATCATAAAAAATATTTTTTGTTAATAGGTATTTTTGTTAAATTTAAAGATATTTCATTTAGAAAAAAAAATATCAAAATAATTCAAAATCAATATTTTTCTAGCAGCAGTTCACATTTCGATTACTTTAAAAATTCATTTTTATGAGCTAAAATCCATATTTTAACTCCAGAAATAACTAGACTCAATAATCTTTCTAATGGTATATTTTTTGGATTGATTCGATAAGGAATAGTTTGATTTTTAAAATTTGGAAAGTAGAAGTCGAGGCAGAGTCAATCCAGCTTCTCGAAAATCTGGTAGGTCATGTTCTAAGGATGTTTTTGGCCATAACTTTCCATATTTTTGAGTGAATCTAAATTCTAATATTACCTACACTTAAAGAGGTTTACAACGGTATATTATATGAGTCATTTGGATGAGGAAAAGTTAAGTTTTTAAGGCCGAGAAGTTGAAGACAAGATAGAGACGTCACTGGAATACGGTAAAAATGGTAGTCGGCATTCCGAGGCCATTTTTGCTCATTTTCCTTCTTTGTTTTTCAAAATTCTTGATTCTAAAGGCATCTACACTCAAATATGTTTCTAACGGTATATTATATGGGCTATTTGGATGAGTGGAAGTTAAGTTTTGGCGGTCAAGAAATGAAGGGTTGTGCTTAGCTTCTGGACATAAAAATGAAACAAGACAATTTTCCAAATCTTTTCGGGCGCTGGAGCGCTGGTTTGGGCACTTGAGCGCCGAGCTCACTGGAAAAATGATGTTACATGGTTTTGGATGGGCACTAGGGCACCGATTTTGTGCACTTGAGCGCCCACTAGGCGCTTGAGCGCTCAATCCATGCGCTTGAGCACCTGTCCTCGGCCAAAAATTCCATTTTTCGTCTTTTCTATTTTCTTTCAATTTTGTTTATCCAAAATCACGTTTTTGGGGTTCTTTTAAGTTCATAAACATTTCTAAATCATAGTTTTGGAGTTCGAATGAAGATTTTTCGGAAAATCAAAACCAAGTTAAAACATAACATTTTCATCTATTTTCCTTATTTTCTTTCGGTTTTAGCAACAAATCATCCTCATTTAGTCCATGGCCCCAAGTACAATCTCAGTCCAGGTATAGGGAAGACATGAAAGAGGTTCACAAGTCATAGAATCAACATTTTAAGGCAAGAGCTCATATTAACGATAACTATGAACATAGCAACAAGTTCATATGATGACAGCTAACGTGAATACGATACGAAATACAATGAGCTCAGCACAATAAGATGATCAATCATGAGGAACACATAAGCATGAGGAAAAGGAAGACAAGGCTCCATAAGTCTTACCTTAGTCCTAAGTTCAATCCGTTAAGTACTCCGAGTTTTTTCGAGTTTGATCAACCGTATTAATGCCTAAATCAAGTCATAAGTTCTTATATCAAACTCTAAATTACACCATCATAATCATATGAATATAAATCAAGCTTTTTCTTACCAATGGTAGAGTGTATACCACTAGCTTCCCCTTGGATTTCTTTTAAAATTTGAACTTAAAATGTGCAAGTGTGTGTAATGTAAGGGCTGCCGAAATGGAGTGAGGATGGAGAGAAAAAGAGGGGCTAGTGGAGTGGGTAACTAGTCAACCTTGGGAGCAGGAATCCTTACCAAACACCATGGTTTTCCACCAAATGACCATGCCTCCCATGCCGTGAAATCAGTTTTGAAAAATCTGATTTGTGTCATATATATATATATATATTTTGAAATGTTTAGTGTCTACATATATATGGGTTAAAATTGTTGGGCTAGTTTTGGACCATTTATTGGGCTCAAATGGAGTTTAATTGGGCTGAAATTATTGAAGAAATCGAGGTCCAATTGAGAGAAAATATTTGGAACATGTGGTGTGTGTTTTTTAAATTAAAATATTTCTCGTTTTATTGAAATCGTTTTGATTTATGAAATTGACGATTTGTAAATTTCAAACCAAGGAAATCTCGGGGTATTACATTTTATGTATCAAGAAAATTCATCATTTGAATCATTTTTCAAAGGTGTTATGTCTAAAAAATTCAGATATTGCTACTGAAAAGGAGAGAAGGGGAAAACAATAAACACAAAAACACAAAAATAAATAATATTATGGGCAAAAACATAAAGCCATAGTCACTTTGCTTTGTTGAAAATCAAATTTTTAGGTAAAAAAAAAAAAAGAAAAAGCTAGTAACATTTATTTAAAAAATAAAAAAAATAGGTCGGGCCTGGGCCTAACCCGAAAATTTAGGGTCTAGATTATGGGCCCATTCTATGGACCCAATAGGTCTTGATACCCATTGGGTAGGGTAGGCTTTGGGACTTGGGTATTGGGAATTTTTTGGGTATGGGTAAGAGTAGGGTAAAACCCTACCTATTGACAGCCCTAATTGTAGGAAATTAAATTTTGGGAGCTTCATGTCGCGTTCAAGAATTTGGGAAATTTGTTAATATGTTTTGGCGAAATTGTAATAGATTGATACCTAGTTGCATAACTTATGTTGAGTTTTGGATATACACTATGGTTGAGACATTGATATAATGAATCTTGATGTTGATTAATCAAATGTTGAAGGTTTTAGTTTAGTACCCTGCCCATGAGTAATGTTTCCGACCTAGGAGTGGATGCTCCAGGTTTCGAGGTGTTACAACTTTTTTACTTTGTACCCACCATTTTTTTTCTTGTTATTTAATCTATAATAATAGTATGTCATAAGTTGTTATAAAGAAATACAAATTTTAATACAGAGAAATGATGTTTTTTGCAATTAAATTTCTAATAACACTAACCTTAAAGTAACAATTTAAGTGTCAACGTTTGTTCCTTTTCTTTTTTTTTTTTTTTTTTACATTGGAATATTGGAAAAAAAATAACAATATATCATGGAAAATATAAATTGATAAATATGAAAATATTTAAAGAATGGACATTCGTATAGCAAAGAAGAGGACAGTGATGCTACATAAGAAATATAAGCATTCCTGGAGAGAGTAGATCACGAAAGCCACGTGAGATGTTACAAAATTATTCTGATAATATGTATTTAATCTTTTTATTTCACTATGCAGATTGACAAATATCGTTAGAGAAGATGTAAAAAAACCATAAATTACGTAAGTCATTTTGTTGCAAAAGACTGACAAAATGAGCAATCTGTTAGATAAAGTACAAAGTTATTTTTATTTATTTTTGAAAAAGAGGAAAATTTCCTAGATTGTCCCATTACTTTTTTATTCTGTAGTTATCATCTTTTCTTGTAATTTAAACTACAATGATAGTAGGACACAAGGTCATTCAAAAATACTTAATAAAATTAAGCAAAATAAATATAATTAATATAACTAAGAGATGACTTTGTCCCAATCAATTTGGATAAGCAAAACAAATATACCTAATATAATTAGGGTCATTATTCTAAACAAATAATAATAATAATTTGGGTCCTTGATTAAGTATTTTTGTCATATTAAATTTGGGCTGCTCCGATATATTAGATCTTTGGGCTACATCCAATTCTACTACTAGCTTGCCCATTTTGATGGCTAATAGAGATGGAGCAATATATGAATTACTTCAAAAGGAATTATTTCTTCTGCTAGCTTGCCCATTTTGATGGCTAGTAGAGATGGAGCAATGTATGAATTACTCCAAAGGAATGATTTCACCATCATCATCTTCTTCTTCTTCTTCTTCTTCTTACCACAAATTGAGTCAATTTTATTTCCTTTCTAATATAAATTGATTAAAATGTGTTTGCAACATTTTTAAGGCAGCCATTAATTCACTATTATCTTATTTTTCAATTCACTAAAATTTGATTTGAAATATCTTTTAAGGTGTATTCTTTTCAACTTATCAACAAAACACAAAAACAACAATAGCCAAAAAAAAAAAAAAAAAAAAAAAAAATCACTCATTATATAGAAACTATTTGTCAAAAGATTGCAAAATCCGAAGCCAAGTTACATTTGAATGAACAATTGAGGATATTGATACGAAGAAAAGAAAATTGAAATATCAATTTGGAGAGATTGCTTTAGGTGTGCACAATTATCCTACTTTTGTAATATCTTCTCTTTGGCATTTGAAAAAGCATATCAAAATATGGAATGTGTTAAAAAAATTATGAATTTTTTTGAATTTATATTTAAAGTGAAAAAAAAATCTCAATTCCTTCATTATAGTATTTTTTTTGCTTTGATTCATAGTATGAAACATTTGTAAGCATTTAAATATTATATGTTAATCATCAACAAATGAAACTAATAATAATAATAAAACCAAAAAAAAATAATTAAAGTAGTTTAAAAATTGTGCATATTTTTAAATTTTGAAACAATTGAGATAATTTTTTTTATAGTTTAAAAAGTGCACAAATTGAGACAAGTATTCTCATCCTTTAATACAAACTGATTATAGTGTATTTTTGACATTTATTAATTTACTCTCATCTCATTTTTCATTTTACTAAAATTTGATATAAAATGCCTTTTAAGGTGTATTATTTTTAACTTTTTCTTTCCATTTTTTGTGGGGGATTTTGGGGAGGGGGAGGGTTGTTCCGACAACAATGAAGATTTGGATATAAATCACTCCTGCTAAAGAGTGGTTTGGACATTGGTTTAAAAACAAAATTTAATTCCTCTAAAATCACATTTTTACATTACTTACTCACAATGTGCAAATTCACCCTTAAAACATTGTTTTTCAAATACTATTGTTCAACACTCCTAAACATATGATATAATGTTTATTTGTTAAGTCGAAAGCACTCAATAGAAGAGAGTAGATTTTTGTAGATCTGCAACTTAGTTGTCCTTTCAATCAATAGATAGTTTGCAGGAATGACATTATATCCATGATAAGATATCATCCTCTTTCATGTTTTAGCCAATCTTCTTTCGTTGAACTTTTATTTTCTTCTTCTTCTTCCTCCTCCTTTTTATGGCTGCATTTTTATCAAGTTGAATTTTTGAAATTCAATTTAGAAAATACATTATTAATTAATACTTTGATTATGAGGTAATGGCCTTAATTTTTCTTCAAAGGACATCAAAATGAATGATTTTTTTTATTAAGTATAAAAGAGAAAATTATTTCAATTGTCTCATCACCTTTTTCTTTCACATTTATTGAATGCATTTTTACCAAGTAAGTATATGAAATTCAATTTAGAAAATTCACTAATGATGCTTTGATTGTGGGTAATGGTCTTGAATTTTTCAAAAAGACATCAAAATAAAGGATATGTTGAATTAAGTATAGAGTTCTCTAGATTTATTTTTGAAAAAGAGAAAAATTGTCTCAATTATCTCATTATGCTTTTGCTTCACACTTATCGAAGTGAAGCATATGTTTCAATATCAAACTTTTTTGGTTAACTATTCACATATACGAACTATTTTTGTTGGCCTATCTTTGCCAACTATCTTTTTCACATGTAAAAAGATAGATTATTATGACTGATGATGCTTTGTTGTGAAAAATAAGTTGCCAAAGCACACATGCAAGGGGAAAAATGGCCACATTCACTGCAATAAAGTTATACGACAACAGGCAATACCTCTTTTTTTTTTAAAATCCAAAATCAATAAAAGAGACGAAGGAAGAATCCAAACAGCAGTTTACAGCATAACCAAGACGTAGCTAAGCTAAACGAGAAACGAAAACAAAACAAAACAGGGAAAGAAAAAAGACAAGGAAAAAAAGAGTTAGACATAAAGTTTCCCCATTTCTTCAAAAAGACTCAGTGCACGCTGTGCAATGTCTTCGCTTGATCTGTCTGCAGCCTTAAAGATTCTATCATATCTGCGAAGCCAAATATCTCTACATGTGATAATGAACAAGTTGAATTTAGCATCATCGGCGCATATTCTAACTTCTTAAATCCATTGTAAACTATTGTTGAAGACACAGTCAGCCATGAGGAGAGTCGTGAGTTCATCCAGACATCTCTTGCGAACGGGCATTTGAACAGAGCATGAGCCACATCTTCATCAATTTTAGAACAGGCTGGGTAGTTCGAAGGAACAGGAACTCCTCTACGTAGTAGATTTTCCTAGTTGGCAAAATATTGTGCCCTACTCCCTACAAGAAAAATTGTACTTGCTTGGCAGCCGTGACTTCCAAACGAAGTTCCAATTTGTGTCGCTCGCTCCACTTCCAGCTCCGTCCTCCCTGTTCTTGCCTATGTTAGTCACCCCAAGGCCTATGTGGTAGCAGTTTCTAATGTTGAAACGTCCCTTCTTGTCGTAGAGCCAGATAAGAGTGTCATCCTCATCAAGATGATTCAAAGGAATTTTAAGAATACACTCTACATCGACAAGCCAGAGCATGCGCCGCACCAGCTCTTCATTCTAGCTTTGATGCTCCGTGTCAATAAGATCAGTGACTTGAGAGGCTCCGTGAGTAGACTTTGGCATTGTGATGACTCGAAAATTGGTGCCCGAGGGAATCCATGCATTATTCCACGCAGAGATACGCGCTCTGTTTCCCACATTGCATCGAATCCCTTGTGAAAACAAAGTTCTCCCAACTAATAACGCCCTCCAAGTGGTGTTGGGTCTGGAACCCAGCCGTGCTTCCAGAAAGCCACATTGCGGAAAGTACTTGCTCTTTAAAATCTTGCTGAGGAGAGAGTCGGGCTGGGTTAATATCCGCCAGCCTTGCTTTGCAAGCAAAGTGAGGTTGAAAACCTTCAAATCCCAAAAATCGAGGCCCCCGTCCTTCCTTGGTTTACATAGGTAGCTCCACGACATCTATGACATACTATGCTTTGAAACAGTCCCCTACTGAAACCTGCGAATTGTCGACTCAGTATGATTTATCAGTGACTGTGTAAAGTAAACGTACTCATAACGAAAGTCAGAATAGCTTGAAGTACAGATTTGATAAGAATCTAGCATCCTCCGATTGAGAGATGCCTCTCGCCCCATCCTTGAATTCTTTTCCATATAAAGACACGGATGTAGCTAAATTTTACGTTTCGATCTCCCCAATTCTGTCGGCAAACCCAAATATTTATCATGCTGGTCAATAAGATAAAAGCCAAGTATACTTGCAATTTCCTCCTTCGCCCTAGGTCCAATATTTCGACTAATAACTATCGATGATTTTTGTGGGTTCACCATTTGTCCTAATGCTCTTTCATACCAGTTCAGGACCTCACTAATACATACGGCTTCACTAACTAAGTCTTTTCCAAAAAGAAGTGTGTCGTTCGCGAAAAAAATTGCAAGATGCAGAGAGCACCTCGTGTGATGGCAACTCCAGTGATGTTATGGCTCCTCTCCTAGGCGGTAATAAAGGACACCAAAGCTTCAGCACAGAACAAGAAAAGGTAAAGTGAGAGAAGGTCTCATTGACAGAGGCCTCTACTCGGACGAAGGCATCCCACGCAGCAACTATTTAGTAAGAAAGAATATGATACCGAAGAAACACACTGCATGATAAGATTAACAAAAGAAGTATGAAAACCAAGCTTAACAAGAATACTACACAGGAAAGGCCACTAGATGAGGTCATAAGCCTTACTCATATCGAGTTTCAAAGCCATATGGCCACCAGCACCCGACTTTTTGTTCCTGATATAGTGGTTAAGTTCATAAGCGATAAGGACATTATCTGTAATTAGTCCACTGGGGATGAAAGCTGATTGACAGGGGGAGATTATTTGGCCAAGGAAGGGCTTGATTCTATTAGTGATGACTTTTGATGCTAGTTTGTAAGTGACGTTGCTCAAGCTAATCGGGCAAAATTGGGAGATGTGGGTAAGGTTACGAGCTTAGGGAACCAGTGCAACATAGGTAAAGTTAAGGTCATTTGGGATCATTCCCCCGTTTAACAGGTTTAGGACAAACGATGAGATATCATCACTGACGATATGCTAGTATTTTTGGAATAAAAGTGTTGGCATACCATCAGGACCTGGGGATTTTAGGGCACTCATTTGTTTAAGAGCAGGATTTACCTCGTCCTTTATGTAAGGTAGTTAAAGTCTCTGGTCCATGTCATCTGTAACCCTCAAAGGCACCTCGGTCAAGACCTTATTCAAGTCCTCATCAATTAGCTCAGACGAGGTGAAAATCTGAGTGAAATAGTTTGTAACAATTCTTTCCAAGTCGTCATGTGATTCCTGCCATACTCCATTATCATCAAAGAGCCCTCTAACAAGATTAGCTCGCTGGCGCCCTGTTGCTTTCCGATGGAAAAAACTGTATTTCGATCACCTTCCCGGAGGCACTCGATCCTACTTTATTGTTTCCAATAACTCTCTTTGAGACTGTATGCCTGAGAGAGCTCGAATTTTACTGCCTCAATTTCTTTTTTTGTGTCCGAGGAGATTTTTCCAGAAACGAGTTGATCCAATCTCTTTTTGAGGTTGTTGATGTGTTTGCTTAGGGACCTATACTTGCTTTTGATCTTGTCTAATACAAAGTCCCGACTGTAGGTGAGTTTTCCTTTGACATCAAAATCATAATTTGTGTGACCAGCCGAGAGCCATGCCTCCTTAATCCATTCCTCGAATTCAACCTCTTTAGTCCAGAAACTTTCAAAACAGCTTAGGCAAGCATGTTGCAGATTAGAAGCTGGAGGATACTGCTGGATGTGTAAGAGGATAGAAGCATGGTCCGTTCCAATTGTCGGCAAGTGCTAGAATAAGCTAAAGGGGAAGAGATCACGCCATCCGCTTGATGCACAGACCCTGTCCAACCTCTTACGTACTGTGTCCGGCTCTTCTTGATGGTTTGACCACATGAAAGGGTACCCAGTGTATCCAATGTCAATGAAGTCACAGTGTTCTAGAGCTTCCCGAAAAGCCGCCAATTGGGACGGCAGTTTTGGGTTTCCTTCTTCCTTTTTCGAATCAACCAACATCTAGTTAAAGTCTCCCCCACTCCCTAAGGTGATGTATTATGACTCCCTAACCTTTTTAGAAGATCCTAGGATAGAGGCTTATCACGAGTTTCAGGAAAATCATAAAATCCAATCAATGTCCAGTCTTCATCGAAAAGAGGCAGCCAAACTCTAGCATCCATATGGTTTCTGGAGTAAGATAGCAATTCCAAGTCAATATCTTTTTTCCATAGTAGAGCTAAACCTCCTGAATTGCCCAAACATTGAACACCAACTTCGTAGAGTGAAAAATGTTGCTTCATAAACTCAATTTGTGGTGTTCGACATTTTGTTTCTGTGAGGAACACCACGTCGGGGTTAAAAGCTCGAAGAATATCTCCAAGCACCTGAACTATCAAAGGGCCCCCAACCCCTTGACAATTCCAGAACAAAGTACTCATTGCGATCGGCGAGGCTGCGCCACAACCTCCGCCGCTATCATTGTGTTCAGATCAAGTTTGCCAAGGTGTACTCTCTTAGGATCACGTTTGTCAGAGCCATTCTCGGTGCTGGATGATCGCTTCCTCCCTTTCAGCTTCAACACATTAATCACATTCCTAAAACCATGCTGTGGCGGACCACTATTGTAGGAGCTCTCAGCTGTGGCAATTTGTTGAGACAGGACAAATAGTGTAGGGGGAACAAGTTCAGGGGGTTGTGTATGGAATGTAAGGTTTCGTGGGTTGACCAAAATGGGATGTTCAAAGCTGTTTATAGTTTGGACAGGTTCAATAGCCTGTATGGAGGCATGGGAATTGGTAGTGGTGGGTTGAAGCAGTGGTTGTGGGGTTGTTTTGTTGGTTCAAGACATTGCTACCGGGTTTGGGGATGGCTTTGCTCATTCTAAAGTCATATATCGCTGGGCCATGGATAGGGGGTGATTTGCGGTAATTGCAGGATGTGTATATAGGCAAAGTTTACGGTTTCAGTACTAGATCATGGTGTGCATGATTTGGGGTCGTAATAAGCCAATTGCCATATTCAAAGTGGTCGCCCGGACCACAGAAATCCTCCTCGTATTGTTTCGGGCATCTTCTCTCCAAGTGGCCAACAACTCCGCATAAGAAACAAAAGACAGACAGCCACTCGTATTTGAAGTTGACCAATGTCTTATCTCCAGATATCGATCGAACATATAGGCCTCGCTTTAAGGGTATTGTTATGTCAATTTTTACTCGAATCCTGGTAAAAGCATGTTCCACTCCATTCCTTGGTTTGATAACTTCCACAAAAAGACCTAATCGTTCCCCTATGTGTGAAGCTACCTCATCCGTCCTCAGCTGAGCTGGGAGATTACTGATTTGTACAGTTATCCACCTTTGCTGGGTCTTCTTCGTCAGATAATTCTTGAAGAATCAGCGGATGCTTCTCCACTGTCCAGGGCCATTTATCCATGGCATTTTTTAGGTCAAGGGGATACTAAAAAAGGAGTAAAAACGCTCCTTTTCTATCAGCTGGACATCAAAAACCTTATATCATTGAAGAAGTCGTGAAAGATAGCCCTTCATGACTGCCAACATATAGTTTCTCATCGTTTCAATTCGTCCAACCGCCATGAATTTCATTGTCCCTGGTCGTCCCTTCCAAGCATTATTCGGTATGATCACTGCATCCTCTTCATCCTCCGTTAGGTGTAAGTCTCTTTCAAGCATCTCAGTCGCCCCATCTATAGCCACTAAACTTGGCCCCGAATAAGGTCTCGCTAGATTTGCCTTCCACATGAGAAAGAGATATGTCGCAGAAACCTTACAATGAACAAAAGCCACAGCAGAGAAAGAAGAGACAAAGAAGAAGGAAACAAGTAAAACGCACGGAAAGATAAGGACAACAAAACTAGCAGACGCTAGACTCGGGGGAGGGGGTGCTGGAGGGTTAGGGTTAGGGTTATCACAAAACATGCAAGTGCATAGGGGTGGAAAGAGAAAATGACATATGCGGAGTTTTGGAACTTATGAGGGCTGATGTGAAACTCCAAATTAGGTAAAGTGCATGGCTGCTTCGTCCGCTCTCCTCTGCAGGTCGTAAAAATGTGTGTGAAGGCCACCGGCAGTGATCCAAAGAAAATTTAGGGTTGCAGTGTTTGTGAAGGTATTTTTGGTAAGAAAAACTCTCCTATTGAGAGAAACAGACAATACCTCCTAAGAAAAGCCTTTTTGCAATATGTGGTTTATCCAAAGCAACCAACATGCCAGAATCTTCCCCAACATTCGTTGCTGAATGCTCAGTCCCTTGCATGATATGCTCTTTATTTTCAAAACTCAATATAGTGTACTGAATGTGGGCACCATCATGCTTTTCTTGACAAGTTTTCTTCAACTTTACAAGGAAAGTTTTACATTCTTTGCCAGAAGTCATTTTTTTTATTGAAGGCACATTTTACCGGCCAAGTAAATAGTCACTTGGTTAGAACCAATAAGAAGTTCCCAATCTCTTTAGATAAATAAGCATATGAGCCAGCAAATTACACAGGAATCAACGGAATCCAAAAATTCAAAAAAAGCATCGAAAAATCCCAAAAAAAAAAAAGAAAATTTCTAAATTGTGCAATTTTAAGGACTTAAAATAAACATTTACAGCATTGTACATCTACATTGCCATTACTGCATTAATATTCATGTTTTTACAATATCGTGGCCAAATGCAGTCACTTCCAAACTTGTCGTCTCATCAATAATGGTTGCTGCAACTCTTTCTCTATCAAAGGATTGAACATTATGAAACATAATTTGTTTTTATTCAAAATTTAACATTGCTTTTTTATTTTTTCTAAAAAACAATATTATAAATTACCTTGACTTAGTGAAACTTCTTTTGTTGTGCCTTTGGGAATCAATCTCCCAATGATAGTCTACTGCATATGATGTATGACAGTTCTCGCAAGCAATATAAAAAAACTTTTGTTCAGGTCCAATTATCTAAATCTTAACATTCAACATAAACTTGTCCATCTATTTCAGGAAATCAGACATCGATCATATTATTACTATATATAGATACTTGTGAAAGGAATGAAATAAGAAAGAGAATGAATCATTATGTATATAATATAAATAGCAAAGGTAGTTTTATTATTTGATGCATCTTTTTGTCTTACATCTTTAATTCTAACGACATCTACAATAGAGTGCAATTTTTTTGTAGGTGTCATTAATGACAATTGATTTTTTTATTGTTTCATGAATGCTGACCAAAATACTTGCACTTAATTGCTCATTGTTTGCTCTCCTGCAAAATTTCAGAAAATTTTGGTAATAAAATATAGTCTAGAAATAGGGAAAAGTGAAAGAAACCATTGATTATATGATAATGCATGAATATGATAGCAAAATTTTCACTATGTTTTTAGTTTTTGAACATCAAGCAGTGGTGGATCAACAACAATCGTTGTAAGTGGTGTGGAACCAAGTTGTGACACCCCAAAAATTTTCTTAAAATAAAATTTTGAATCACCGATTTTTCAAAAATTAACTTGATTTCAAAATCACAAGCATTGTTTTAAAATCAAAATATATTTCGTGCATTCAAAAAATTTTCAAGCATTTAAGTTTTGTTTTTGAGCCATGTTTCAACCCAAACGAGCACTGAAAACCCATCAAAACAATTCTAAAACACCCCAAATTGTAGCCTACAATTGTTGACTTTGTAATCACTACTTTTTATCAAAAAAAAAGGGAAAAAGAGGCTGAAAATCTGGGTTGCAGTTGGCAGCCCTATCCTATGCAATTAGAATGTGATTTTCCCATCCAATCTATCAAGTATTGCATCAAATCTTCCAATGGAAGATTTCTAAATTAATTAGGAAGGCTTTAATTAGTTAATTTTGCCATTTGACCCTCATTTCTCTTCTATAAATAGCCCTATCTAGAAGACTTGTTCTCCTTGCTCAAACACTCTCATCTTGCATACACTCTTGCACCTTCTTGCATTGTAAACACTTGCATTTCATCTTCTCTTAAAAATCGGATTTGCTTAAGGGGATTTTAGGTGGTGCACTTCCTTCACATTGGTAAGTTAGCTTAAGATTGATCATTTGAGAATGATATAATATGGTTATTTGGAGCTTAACCTAAGTACAAATTTTATTATAGGTGTTTGAAACTAAGCTTGAAAGCATTTGCACTTAACAAATTCTAGGCTCCAAGAGGTAAGACTTATGGATTCTTTGCTTCCTTCTATTGATTATGTGATCATCTTTGTGGCTTATTCAATATCTTGTAATGAGCTTATGAAAATCATGATTCTATTGCTATTCTTGATATAAAGCCTAATGACTCTTGTATATCCTTGATATCCTCATCTATACTTTGAAATAGAGATTGAACTTTGGACAATGGATTATAGAAGATGTTTGTGATAAAAATGAAAGAAAAATAAAAATGGACAAAAAATTGATTTTATACCTTAAAATAAATTTGAAAATTATAAATTTAGAAATTTTGCTTGAAAAATAAAATTTTGATAGTCTGATTTCTAGAGAAAAAAGATAGAAGAAGGAAAATTTTGAATTTATGGATTTATAACATTTTCTCCAAAAATTTGAAAACTAAGATTTGGAATTTGAAAATTAAAAATCTTCATGACGAGTAGTACAAACCAAATTTAATGTTTTTACATTTAAGCCTCTGCTACCATGAGGATTCCACAAAAAAAAAAAAAAAATATTTGCTCTCAGTAGCTATTTCGACTGCTGGGCACTTGAGTGCCTGAACGGGCGCTGCGGCGCCCATTCCAGTAGCCAAATTCCCTCTATTTTGACTCTATTTTGCTAACTGAAGTCCGTATTTTATTTTTTTAAGATATTTTAAAGATTTTAAATGATTTTCTTATATCCGAAGTTAAGACAAATCATTTATAGAGCTTATTTTTCGCTATAAACCTCTACCGATTAATATCAATTTTTGAATATGTCTAAGAATTATGTTTTTGAAATATTTTGAGCTTAGGAATGATTTTTATATGTCTAAGACTCCAATCGAATTATTTGTATCCGTGATTGATCGAAAATTTTTGCTTTCGTTGAAACAATCCAATTTTTAAATTGGGCATTCAACGCCCGTTCTAGTTTCAAATATTTATGTTTTGATTTTGATTCGCCAAACCAAGTCCGTACCTTATTTCTTGAGAATTTTTTAAGCTTTTAAAATAATTTTCTTTAAATCCGATATCCGACTCGAATCACTGTTTGAACTTATCGATCATTTGAATTTCCATCTCGATAAGATTATATGCTTGAATATGTTTCGATCACCCTGAATAAGTTTGAAATTCATTTCAAAATCATTTGTTAAATTATTGGCTCCATGAATTCTTGCTCGACATGGCTAAACATTTGAATATGTTCTGTTCATTTTGAAATTCATGCCCAGACGGGGCTATATGTTTGAAAATGCCATGTTCATTTTGAACCTATATGAAAGCTTGATATGTTGGGCCCTGGAAATTTTCAGAGATATCGGATTGGGCGATATCGGATCGACAATTTGAGCTCTTGGAAATTTCTATATGGTGGATGGTTCAGAAGGATCCTGGAGGTAGGATTCCAAAGAGCTACTCCTGAGACTCGTGGTCGATCGTACTGCGGTGTCTGTGTCTCAAGTATGTATGACTCTCCTTGAGCGGCTGCTCAGAGTTGTAAGTGGAAGGATAAGGATATATGTATGTTGGAGTTATAAAGGTGACAGATCCATCAAACGTTTGAATCACTCTTATAAGTTTTGTTGACATGAATGTGACATATAATTTATGATATCCGTTCGTTCTGTTGCTCTGAAACGTTACATGAGGTCACATTCATGATTTCTGATCTTGATATACTTATCATTTGAATCTTGCACTCATGTCCTATGCCATAAGTTTTACTGGGTCAGTGGACTCATAATTCCATAAACAATATATAGGTGTATAGCTTGGTGGATCAGTATGTTTGGATGGCCTCCTACTAGGGTTTTTGTTTCCTTTTGGGATATGTAATTACGGATGATTTGGTTTAGATAGTCCCCGCTTATACCATGGATAGGTTTAGCTTGTAATTTGAACTTTGTAATGTATTTTGGAAATTTCCAACTTGTATTTTGAAACATTTGAATCGTTAAGTTATGAATCAGCACGTTGAAATTTCTATTTATGATTTTAGATAGTATCTGTCTATGAGTAGCACTCTGGATCTTGAGGCAGAATGTTGCCTTGACCCGGGGCGTTACACAAGTGATAAGCCTAAAAGAGCACAATGAATAATTCTTATGAATCACAAATACAGGGTTGATATTTTTTGCATTGACATTATGAAGAGAATTACATATGTATAATATACAACAGATAATGTACTTTTTATTACACTTACCATAATGCATTGACACAGTAATTTTGCTAACAAAGATTATTGGCATTGGATCCTCAGCGTTAATAATTAGTCTTTCTTTAGATGATGCTATTTTATTCCAAAGTGACAATATTAAAGGTTTTGTCCTATAACAAAAGATTACATTTCATTCATTTCAAACCAGCATAATAAAGAAAAGCATTCAATGGAAAATCATAAGATAGAGATTTAACTCATGATTGATGAGAACAAATTCATGAATTCTATAATTTCTTAGAGGACTGCCAACCATGCGAGGCTCGAATTTCTCTATCACCTTACCAAGCAAATCTGCATCAAAAAACTATTTAATTTGGATTGCGCACCAACTATTTCTCTATTCTGAGATGGCACCAAATTAGTAAACGATGAAAATTGTGGAACTAGAAATGTTAGAGGGCTTGCATTTTCTAGTACCCTTGTGATGACTGTCTTTTGCATGATAACCCAAGTGTACCTTTGGCCGTAATTCTCATAATTAGCATTTGCAACAATAACTCTAGCATTAGAAACAATGTATGAATCATAAAAGCAGAGAGTATTTTCGAATAACTTGATAACATCATCAAAGAGTGTTGCGAACACTTTTGTTCCTCGCATTTTTTCCAAATTCATGTGAAATATTATTAGTGATTCTAAGCATCCAATGAGTCCAATACATAAATATGGTGTACCTTTTGAAGCAAGAGCTCATTTTTTTCCTTTAAAAGCAGCAAATAATTTGGTCGAAGAAAAAGCATTTCTTACAAATGCATATCTTTTATATTAATTTGCAGAGCATGCTATCCAAATAAGTCAATATGCTTTCTGTGAATTGTGGATTGTCTATAATTCATACAAGTTAAATTCAGACAATATGGAGCAAGGGACCAAGTAGTAAAATTGCTCATGCTAAGGGCCAAAATTGACATTAGAAAAATTTCATGCTCATGCTGGTTAAAATACCTCGGTATTGAAAGAAACAGACATCTATACTTTCTTCATGGCAATAAATAATTTTGTCAATAAAAAAGGAATTTACTGCAGATGCACACCTTTCATGTCGATAGTCTTCTTGTTATTTTAAAATATAGCCAAAATAGTAGAAAGTAGGAAGACAGAAGAATTAAAGAAGAAATTACACCAAAGAAAAGAAGTTAGAAAGTCAATAGTGAAAGGAAAAATAAGTTTCCAATGAAACTATGGATCAGATAAAAAAAAAGAGTCCTAGATTGATGGTTGTTTTGAAACACACAAGCTCACTTTAATATCTATGCCTATAGTAAAATTCTTGAGATAAACATTTAAAATGAATTTAACCTTTTTTTAGGGATCATATTGTTAAAGCCAACTAAAAAGACAAAAAGCAACAACAAAGAATGAAAAAAGAAGAAATCACATGAATTTAATATTGGCAACAATGCATCAATAAGGAAGGGTGATGACATTTTCAAATAATTTCATGGCATTATCAAAGTGTGTTGCAAGCACTTTTATTCCTTATAATAATTTTTCCAATGCATATGACAACGTAGAAATTTTATATATCTAACGAGTACAGCATAGGTATGCCCCCAAACTATTAAACTAATACGTGTTTTTTGATACATGCAGCAAATAAACTCTGTGGAAAAAAAACAACAAAGACAAAATTATAGATTTTTAAATTAAAAAGCCTTTTTTGAAGGACAAAAACAAGAATAGATATATTTCTTCTTGTACCATTGTTGATGACGTAATATAGAAGCCTAATCTCCCCATCAATAAAGGTAAGATGCTGATATTTTTTGGATTGTGATTTAAATGATGCTCTCCACTTTTTGAGTACACAAAAACTTTTACACTCTTAACTTCTCAAATCTAGAGTAACATCTCTAATATGAATCAGCAGTTGTGACATTTTTATGTGCATCTGTCACATCATATAAATTACAACTAAATTATTATAAGGTATTCTCATTATTAAATAAAAGTATGAAAAATAAAGCACAAAATAATCAAATAACTATCAAAAAAGCCAAAATACAATTCAGAGCAAGAAAATAACATCCTATCGTTTGGAAGCAGGAAAAATAAATTAAACATAAGCAGCCATAGACTAATGTTTATTCTTTCATAAATCTCTTCATAAACAATATTTTTTGTAAACTACTGAGGACCATCTATAGATATAATTGATTATATAAGAACATTTACTGACGCAACTGTTTTTGCTCGGGATAATGTGAAATATAATTGTTCATGAGATTAAACTAGCTGAGGCAAATACACCCAACATAATCTAATGTTTGGCCCTGTGCCTTATTTATTGTCATAGCAAAACATGGCTTAACGGGGTCCTAGAATCTTTTAAAAGAGATTGAGCATTTATCCTTGTCAAACCATTCCAAAGGAATTTGCGGTATACAGACAATCTTTTGGTTTTGACCACCGGTAGCTATTTCAGCCTTAATAAAATTATCTTCGAAGTCTCGACAAATTAATCTAGTTCCATTGCATAAATCCTTAACAGGATTCAAGTTGCGGAGCAATATAATCGGACAATTTTTTTAAGAATAAATCGATGAGGAGGTAAGTCGCTGGAGAGAATAGTGCTGAAAAATTTCTCATACTGTGCCTAATCTTGTGAATTTGTATAACTTATATATTCTTTTGCTTCCTCAGGTAGCTTATTGATAAGCAAATTATTTATTTCAATCATGCTTTCACTTTTAGGGTTAAGTATGGCTCTATTTATTAGATCATAAGCATTGTATGAGAAAGAATGAATAGATCGGAACATAAAATTAATCAAATCACCTATAGATGTAACATAATATATAAATGGCAAAAAAATATTGCTTGGAATAATAATATATCTTCAAAAATGTATAGCTCCAAACCATTGCTTACTCTCGATAAAAAAGAACAAAAAGTTAGATCATGTATTGCTCGCATATTTTCCTCAAGTTTTATCTTCACAACATAATGCCAGATTTTTGATGAAACAAAGCTAGCATATATGATATGCTATCTACTTCCTGAAGGCACTATGGGTAATGTTTGTCTAAAATCACTACCAAAGACAACAACTTTTCCACCAAATAGCTCTTTTGTTTTGTCAGTAATATCTTGCAATAACTTGTTAAACGCCTCAATTAATTTTCTATTAGCCATTGAAGCCTCGTCCTATATAATTAGTTTTGCAATAAGAATCATTTTCGCAAGGCTTGATTGCTTACTTATTTTTGCATTTTTCTTTTCATTAATATCAGCAGGCAATTTAAATATTAAGTGGAAAGTATGACTGCCTAGTAAAAGGGATGCAGCAATTTCCTATGTAGCAACAGCTAGCGCAACATTTCCTTTAAATCTTACATATGCAAGTAGTGCTCTATATAAAAATATTTTCCCAATTCCATCTAGCCCATCAATAAAGAACACTCTACCTTCACCATCTCAACTTTATTTATTATTGACATGAATGCAAAGTATTACTTTTTATTTAATTTTGTTATGCTTTGCAAATCATCTGAAAGTATTGGAATGCCTTTTTCATATGCAAAATCTTGACTAAAAAGCATTTCTTCTATCATGGACAATGAATAATCATGAATCGACTTGCTCATGCATATGAGAAATTTATCTATGTTGTCTAATGTCTTCTTCCTAACAGCATTGTCAAAAAAATACTATTTCCTAGCATAATCGTCAGATATGACATTAAAAAACCTATTATAAAACAATAGCGGATTAGATAGTGAATAATGAAAAAGCAAAGTAGTTAAAAGCTTCCTAAGGGTTGAAGGCATTTGAAATTTAGTAGCCTCTTCAAGGCATTGTTTTGCATAAATATCAGACTCAAGCAATCTCCTTTGCAATGCTGCAACTCGAAAAGATGAGAATGATTCCTACCCAACAGTTAACAAATGGTCATAAGACAGAAAGGCTTTTATATTAGATAGTAAAATGTTCAAAAAGTAACACTCATCTTCATGGGGATCAGCAATTGCAACCCTTCCAACAACAACTTTTTTTTTTCGTATTTTTCACCTTTTTTTTCTTTTTGTGCACATACAAAATATGCTGGCAATTCTCTATAGGGTAAATTTAATTGCTGGGCAAAAGAATCATGTGCCTTCATCCAACAAAAATTCGATTAACATGGCTTCCCAAGAAATGGATTAGCAAAAATTTCATTCAATGGTCTTTGCCTTCCAAAACAAACATACTATTGATTAGGAAGATATATTGGCAATATTATCACAAGTGGCTGCATTTTAGTAATATCAAGATTGTAAACTCTCCAAAAAGGCTCAACAGTTGATATCCATTGAGCTTATTGAAATTCTTTTATTTCATCAACATTTATTCCAAAGCTTTTATCAATAATATTATAACATATTCTGCCATAGCCTTTGCATATATGCTTGTAAAGGTACTTGACAAGTTTGAAATCGGAACATGCTTTCACAATCCAAAGCTTTCATCAATAATATTATAATATATTCTGTTTTGGCCTTTGTATATATACTTGTAAAGGTACTTGACAAACTTGAAATCAGAACATACTTCTACATTTATGTGAGAATTAAACTTAGCTAACAAATAAGGACAATATGGAAACATATAATGATTATTCAAATATAAATTTCGAACAAGAACTTTCCTGCCATCATTCGTTCTCCTATAATTGGGATAAGTAAATTTCCATGAGTAGTCACACTACAATAATCATTTAGATATTTATTTTTGCATTAACCATCTTGCATGCAAGCATTCTTTGGATTCATTTCTCCACAAGATCCATGCATCATATGTGAGACAACTTAAGAATATAGCAAAGAATTAGGATCATTTGGAATTTCAGCACTTATAATGGCATCGTATAATTTAGGAGAAGAAAAGCTGGTCCTTTAATATGATTATTCAATGTGCATGAGATAATCCTTGCTTTTGATACTCAATAACATAAACATATGCAACAACTTCTCCAAAAAGCTATTTTTTAATTATCTCGTGCTTAAATTCACAGAGTTTCGCTCTAAAAACACAAGCAACCAAATTCGGTTGATCTTGAGGTTCCTCAATGGCTAAAACATTATCTTTTATTTCTTTCTAATTTGGGTTGCTAGTCATTGTTATGAATAAATATGGTTTTTCATATTTTTGAACCAAGTTCATTGCAATTATGTATCTCTTCATCATGTATCTTGGTCCTCCTATGAAAGACAATGGAAGAATGATACGATAGCCAATCTTTGTTGGATCATCCAAACAATCGCCTCCCAAAAAATCAACAATTCCTTGAAGGGTTTCAATTTTTGCATCATACTGTTGTTGCTCTACCTTATAATAATCCAACTATTGAGTTTCTATTTTTATGTAACTACCAATTATGTATTGCTGGCCCAATCTCGTAGCATGAAGAATAGAGTTAATGTCAGCCGGCCGTATTTGGCACTAATAAGCCACATACTCATGGCATGAAACATTTGTGCACTTCTTAAAGTTTTCTTGGTAAAATGCAATTATTCTCAACACCGAGGGAACTAACTAAACAAAGCATGATTTTATTGAATAACAACAAATCAGAAGAAAGCAATGTAAAAAACAAACGAATACCTTCATCCTCTCGATGCAAAACATCGTCTGCAGTTTGCCCAACTACAGTACAACCAAATGTTGACCTAAACAAGGTCGATTCCTACTTCTGATGGTTGAATTTCTCTCAATTCCTGCATGCCACCTTGGCTTCCCCCATAGAAAACAACAAAGGATATTGTAGTGGATCATAACATCCATAATGATATAGAATGGAATGAGGATGGCTATCTATACCATATACTTTAATATCACACCTCATATACTCTAGTTCATCAATCATCTCATCCCATATGCAAACAAGTTGTTCAACTGTAGGAATATTATGCATTTTTTATTTAGTTGCGGGTTGCATGTAACACAACTATAAAGTTTTGCAGAGAATCCCAAGATCGAAGATGCTTGAAAACTCTAAAATAAAGATTTCTTGCTAAAGCACATAGAAGCAAATCTAAAATATCATGCTCTAGTTCGTACTTTGCCAAAAACTGTGGTTCTATATCAATGGTAGATTCCAAAAAGAAGAGCTGCAACTGTCTCGGAAGCTCAATGGAATGAATAAATGCTTCTAATTTATATGTTACTTGGCCATTAACTTTTAAAGTGTATATACCTTGATTGCTCCAACGAAACTGAGCGTCTGTTTGCATACCTATTGATGTTAGAGCTAAGTTATTATTGTACATTTGCACTCTTTACCTAAATCTGCAATTATCACCCATAAATAATTGTTCTAATATAGGATTAGGGCTGATTGAAAGCAAGAACACATCACCAGAAGAGCAACAAACGAAGGAGACTTATGACTAAATTTTTTTGCATCACAATATTGGCAAACTATAAGGGGAGGCAATTCTCAAGCTATTAACTAAACAGATTTTAGATGAGCAAATCTAGGAAGACATGAAATTGGAATAGAGGCTGCACAAGAAAGAGTAGCAATAGAAATATCACAAGATGTTGAACCAAAGGCAGAAGAATCAGTAGCTATTGTGGCAACAGAAGATAATAAAGACACAACAAAGCTGTCTTGTAACGATGCCAAACCCAAAACATCCGTCCCTGGGTCATATTACCTATGGGCAGGTAGAATTAAATCAAAATCCATAAATGCAAAGAAAAAGCTTAACAACCTCATAACATTCAAAATCATTCTTATAATACAACCAACATCTATTACAAACCATGTTCAAAGTTCTTATAAACAAAAACTACAATTCAATTTTCATTACATCCTCTATACAAACTTAAACATAAACCCAAAGATTAACCTATCAAACCAAGGCAACCATCAAAGCTTAATCACCTACACATGGTAGAACATAAGAGTAAGTCTACTAACTTAGTAAGAACCATGGCTAGGAATTAGAAAAGGCAAGGTATAGAATCATCAATCAACGAATCAAATATGAGCTTATGAAATGGATCAGACAAGATACAAAATACAACACAATCACAGGAGTTCAAGAATCAAAGCTAAATTAATGAGTAATCATCAAAAGCTCAATATCAAATATTTAAACAGATAAAACAGGCAGAACGGAATTTTGGTAGTCTGTCACCCTTATCACTCCCAATGTCACGCATAAATTTCCTTATCCTTCCACGAGTCCCTCTCTCGAGTGGCCACTCAGAGGGGAGCAACCAAAATGATCGATCAATATGGCACTCTCGACATATCGTGTGTCACGAACTAGTTCGTGGAATCCTATCTTCAGGTGTTCATGGAATTATTCAACAATTGGAAAACTTATCAAAGGACCCGACCGACAATCTGATATCGCCCAGCCATTCCTCTTGAAATTTTCAAAGCCCATGAATCACACAATAAGATTTAAGAAAAATAATACACATTTATGATATTCAATTCCATTAAGATGTGTACACAAGCAACTATCAATTCTAACAATCGATTCGGATTGAGCCCCAGAGTTAAGGAAAATCGCTTTGAAGTTTTAAAACATTTTTAAAAGTATATCATGTACTTGAAGTAGTGAATTGGAGTCAAAATAAATTGGAATTGGTACTTGAGTGCTCATTTGGGCGCTTCAGCACCAAACATTTTTTTTTTTTTTTTTTGGTCTTAAAATCAGAATTTTTTAGAAATATTTTGGGAAGAAAAATTTTAAATTTTTTACTTTTGGCTTAAATCATAAAGATATGAAAAATACTACTTTAAGTCCATAATTTACTCTTCCTTTCATATCCATATTTTCGATTTGTCCAAGGTCTTATGTTCTCACATGAAATTGTTCAAGGTTCGAAATCATCACATTGAGGGTTTAGAGCTTAAATGCCATAGGAGTATCACAATAAGTTCAAATATAAGCTTAAACAATTCAAACAACGAATAAGGCAAGTTCAAATAAGCAATGGATCAAAGATGGCAATACATGTCCTCATTCAAGCTAAAAATTAAGATAAAGAAGTAGCCATAATTCTTACTTTATCCTCAGAGTCATTTTAGGGTAGATGTTCCAAAAGTCTCAAGCTTAATCATTTAATAAAAACCAAAATCATATAGATATGTTAAGCCACATTTTTCATTTAGACTTATCTTAATGTATATCATAATCTAGTATTCTATGCTTACCAAAGTTATGTCCTAGTGAGAGTGTCTTATCTCGCAAGTCTTCCCTTTTTTCCTTTGAAATCTTACAAGTTTTGAAAGATATATATATATATATCTGTGTGTGTGTGTGTAGATATATATATATATAGCTATAGGGATGTATCTGTGTGTGTATGTGTGGAAAGAGTCAGATGTAAGAGAGAGATGTGTATGTATTTGCAAGAGTAAATTTTTGTCTTGCATTTAGCCTCCTATTCATAGCGGAAGAGAAGGGTATTTTTGCAATTTTTAAAAGTTTTAGAGCTTGCCATGTGCCAAAAGGAGAATGAGTCTTACATTTCTCCCACAAGAACCAAACTTGTTTAGGAAGACTGCTCCATGGTGTTAGGTGAAAAAATCTCTCAATTTGTGGAGGGTTGGCCGGATGGTGTATATATAGATATATTACATATATATATTTGAAAATTTTGGATTGGGTTGGAAGAGTTTTGGGCCTTAATTTGGGCTAAAATAAGTTCGTTTGGGCCGAAATAATGCATATGATAAATTTCATATGCATAGATGTGATAAAATATTTTGGCCATAGGAAAAATTTTAGTAATCATGGAAAAGATTTATTATTAGAAAAATACGAATTTAAAATTTTAATTAAAGAAATTTTCAGGTTGTTACATGTCTTCTTCGATAGAATGCACTGTTCTCCTCAATTGCTCATAATATTGCATTCTACAATGACGAAGCAATCTTCTTTATCAACAGGTAGCATATTCCTATAAACGTCTCTCGCCTTTCCCCTACACCTCTTTCTCCTCTCTTCATCTAGATCAATAACAATGACACTATTTGTATACACATGCAAAACACAAATTTAACGGCATATCACATACAAATATTTTGGCCACCGTCATAACAATCAAGTAATAATAACCAATGATGCCCAAATCATTCATGAAAAATTGCAAAAATAAACAAACAGACATACCTTTTCAAACGTTGCTCAAGGCAGCATGAACTACAACATCTAAGTAAAACACAGAATTCAATGATCAAAACTGCAGATGAAAACATAAGCGTTATTATGAAGATTCAAAGAACAATCTAATAACAAAAAACTATTGGCCACAAAAAGCAAAAGAAAAATGCCAAAAAAACAAGATAATATATCATCACAACAATTCTTATCACCAACCCAGATGCAAAAAACTAAACAGCCAAGGCATCATTGAATTGTTTTTTTCTTTTTTAGCCACTATAATAATATATCATCACAGCAATTCTTGTCACCATCCCAAATTAAAAAAAAAAAAAACTAAATAGGCAACGCATCATGGAAATTTTTTTTTTTAGCTGCTATATGTATACACACACAATATAATAAATAAATATAAATGGCATATACCCCGAAAGGAAAAAGGAACAAAACAATAAATTAGAGAGCAGAAAATCGAAAAAGAACACCAACGGAACGTGAGTTTACACAACAAGCGACAAGTAAAGTGAAAATTTTTTCCACATATATACTTGGGAAAAAAATTAAAAAAAGAAACAATAATCGAAGGAAGGATGGCTTATCCTGAGGTCTAGACGATGAGGTCTTACACAATGCCTATCAATTCAAAGGATGATTGAATCCACCGGGCAGAAATATCAGCAAAGCTCACTCTACTTTGCATTATCATTACGCTTTGCGCTCAAATAATAAGCAAACCATTTTTTTTTTTTACGAGGCCCACCGTAAGTACCAACAGCAACGTAGAAAGAACAAGAACAAGTACAAAGTGCAAGCAGACAAATAAAACAAAAAAAAATAACTAAATTAGTTTTTTCTAAGTGGCCCCACTCTTGAATCCAATTTCCTCAGCGGGACCCACCAAAGGTACCAACTTCAAAGCAAAAAGAACAAGCATAAATAGCAGTGCACCATTAAAATGATGTCATTTTGGTCGAAAGGGATGAAGCAAAGAAAATGAAAAAAAAAACACCTCAACGTGGCAAATAAAGTGGCACGTGTTTCTAAACTTATAGTATAGAGTAATAAAATATATGATATAATAATTTATGGATATATCATCCTTTTTGTTAAATATATTTAGCTAAATATTGTATTATATGTAATATGATACATAAAATATATTATTAACTTTTATGTTTATGTGTAGATGGATCTAGAAGTAAAGAAATAAAGTCAGAGTGTACCAAGTTTTGAAAGTAGTTCAAAAAGTACCGATAAGCCCTAACATAATTGGTTAAGGGGAGCTCTCTTGTAGCGACAGGGATTCAGGACCTTCCGTCCCGAGACCGGTAACGCCACCTGTGGGCAGGCGGACGTAAATGATATACAAAATAAATTTAACTAGACAAACACTGCCAAATACTCTTATACACAGCTTTAGTTTTTATTTACACAAACAAGCTATACTATTACAACTTCTCATACTAAACAAACTATTTTACATAAACTCTATACATACAATATTCTAGTGGTTACAATAACCTACTAGGATTTTTAATTTACAATCGTACAAAATTTTCACAACTAAGGCGTACATCGCCATTATTTATCCCAAACAAAAGCATAAAACATAAGCGTCTATTTATGTGCTAACAACTCCCAACTCATTCATCTACACAGGGTAAGATGATTAAATAAGTCCACTGACTTAGTAAGAATCATAGCCTCGAAATGGTAAGGAACAAAGAAATTCAACAAATGGTAATAGAGACAAAAAGCTGGATAAATGAAATGTGCTAAACGATTGTGATCATTTTATAACAAGTACAAACAAGTAGCTCAATAGGAGCATAAACTAGTTAAAATTCAATAGCAAATCACACAATCGTATAGCAAAATGGCAGAACTAGTATTTGGTGGATCTGTCACCCTTATAACTCCAAATAAATATCAACCTTATCCCTCCACAAGTCCCACACTTGAATGGCCACTCAAGGTGGTGACCCAATTTTGTAGTGCGACATAAATGTCGACGAGCAACGTGTTATAGGCTAGTCCTTGGAAAACTTATCCCAGGCTTCCTCGAAACTACCTAAACGAGTAGGAAACCATTTAGGAGATCAACCGACGACCCGATGCCGCCCAGCATCCCTCCTGGGGTCTCCTAAGGGACCATAACGAGGGTAATATTCTACTGGTTATAAGGGTAATAACAATTATCCGAGTGAATGTTCGAATTTTTGAAGTGGCCAAAAATCATATATTCCAAGAAATTTATGAGTTACAAATGAGTGAAATTTTTGAACTAGAACCTAGGACAAAAGATTTTAATTTGGATCATCCAAATAGTTTGAAAAGATATGGGATGTGAATTTTGAAGAAAAAAATAGTTATGTTGGCCTAGTTCAAGATTCTTCTATTGCGACAGTGAATTTTCCGACCATTTTGAAAATACATCCCATGGAGTTAAAATTAGTGTTTTAGGTCTATAACCATCTAGACTCGACGAGCTTTCTAAAGGTGGCTTTATTTTGAAAATCCAACGAGCAGTTTATTAGTTATAAATTTTCTGAGAAGATTTCTCCATAGATTTCAAAGATTCTTAAGTATATCATCATTTAAACTTAATAAGGTTTCTAATGAATATTTTTGGGTCTGATTTGGTGAATGAAATCCTGGATTTCAATGGTTTGAAAATAGAGGATGTGTTATGTTTCACTCCAGTGAATCCCCTGCTCCTCGGGTAACCTAGCAAGTCCGGTTTCAAATGTATTTTAGATTATTTTTCTCCATCGTTTTACATGATTCTTGATTCTAAAACTAATTGTACTTGATAAGGTGTAAAACGGCATATTTTATGAAATTTTTGGATGTGAGGAGGTCTAGTTTCAAATTTTTTAAAGTTGAGGGCATGACAGAGGCCTTCTCTGTTTTAACCGAAATAGCAGGTTAGGTTCAAATGGGCTTTTCTACCATTTGCCTCCTTGTTTTTGGTGATTTTTGGTTCTCACAATATCTAGACTCGAAGAGATTTTTAACGGTACCTCATATGCAATTTTTCGAGCTGTATAAGTGGGGTTTTCAAATTTTTAAAAGAGGATATGTGCACTGGAGAAGCTACCCGAGAGCAAAGCCCATATTTTCAAAATCTCACTTATTTCATAAAATCATCTAGCTATCAATTTTAAGTGTGATGATCGAACAAATCCCTTATATCCACTATGTTCATATTCATGAATTTCATACAAAATCTTAACCAAGCTCAATCACAACCAATATAACCATATGGTGTTCATCACATGAAATAAAGCAACCAAAGGAACAAGGTAAACATATCAATGAACAACTCACAAAGTAATGGAACAAATTCCATAATTACCATAAGGTGTAAGACGCTGAAATGAAGAGAGATACATAGTTATGATTCTTACCTTGATACTAAATATACACCTTGATCTACTCCTTAAGTTTTGCCCCAGTTAATCCCTATAAAATCAAAGAATTTCTTCAACTATGGTTCCATCTCAATTTCACTAAATTTCTTCAAATAAAATGTGAACTTACCAAAATGCTTAAGCTAAGTAGGAGATGAACAACCCTTATCAATTTTCCTTTCTCCTAAATCAAGTTTGATGAGAGAAAATTGATTAAAAAAATTTTCTTCTTCCTTTGTCAATTTTCGGCCAAGAGGAAACATGAGAAGAAATGGGAGTTTTTTGCCACAAAACTCTCTTTTACTTAATAAGAAAGAGTAAGGGCACTCTTGTATATTCAAAAGTAGCAATAATGAAGCATTAAATGAATTAAATGACTAAGTATATGAGGTGTTGTGGTATTAAATAAATTGGGTGACGAAGTGTGTGACTAAGGCACTAAGGTGGCTTATGTATTTAATGAACAAGATGATTCTTCACCTAGTGCGTATGATGAGAGGGTCTTGGCCGAATTCTCTGCATTTTTCCCTTTTTTTTTTTCATTTAATTTAAAATGTGGTTTGGACTTGGACTTTAAAATTGAAAAAAATCTTTAGGCTCAACTCTAGGGCCAAATATACATTGATTTAGGTTAGAAATAATATTTTTGACCCACATTTGATTGTTTTCGGGTGCTAAATCGAAATAATTTTGCCGTTTTAAATTTTTTCGGACAATAGCGATAAATATCATTTTAACGGTGCTAGGTTTTGAATTTTTTAAACTAAGGGTTCGAAAATATAATTTGAGTATTCTTGGGTCAAAATAATATATACAAGAATTTTTGGGTATCAAATAAATTTTTCAAAATTTTTGATTGTGAGAAAATTTTCAAACCGATGAAAAATCGGTTACCAATTAGAGTTTTTCTCAAAAACGTTTTTAAACATTCATTGATTAAAACTAACAGTTCAAACTTTAATTAGAGAAAATTCGCCACCTTAAAATTTTTTTTTAGGAAAATTTTCGAGTTGTTACATCTCTTGACCATGAGGTCATGAGTTCAATTCTCTCCAAATGCGTATGGAGTATTTTATTATACTAAATAGCAATTTAGTTAGATTTTCTACTGTATTAACAATTGGTTGTATTAATGGTTTTCTCCTCAAAAAGAAAAAAAGAAAAAAAGAGAAAAAAAAAAGTAGTTCAAGGAGTGAACCTATTCATTGATTTTTAGCAAAATAGAAAAAAAATTGAGTTTTGATTCTTTTTCTTTAATTATCTTATTTTATCTAGAGATGGATATGGATATGGTAGCAACCACTACAAATGAATTAGATTTTAACAATTTCAAATATGACATATTGCTCTCCTATTCGAATTTGGATCTCCAAATTCCACCATTTGACAGCCTTAGTGTTTGGGTAAGCTTATTTAAAAGGGATAATTACAATTAAGCCCCCAAGTCTTGATATAATTACAGGTAGACCCTCTCGGGTTTGAAACATTACATCTACTATCCATATTGTCAACAAACGTCTAACAAATAAATTCTAGCATCAGTTAGATTGATGAAATTTGCTGACAAAAAAAAAAAAAAAAATTGATAATCCAATTTTACTCTTATGTAATTCAAATTTTCATGCGTTGACTAGGTATGTGAGGAGATCTACTCATAATTAACCCAAATCTTAGAGGAAGTCGCTATAATTATTCCTAAAATCTGTTGAAAAACAATAACTTATTATATATATTATTAAAAAATTTAACATTATTTTTATTACAAATCTTTAAATAGGCAATTTTTACTAAATAATTTTTTATTATGTATCAAAAATAAATATTATTAAACAATATTAGAAAATTATTTCTAACAAAGTAATATTTCTTTTTCAATATTATTAATTAAAAATTCATATTTTTTGTAATATATAATAAATTTTTAAACATCGAAAATGTTTATTTACTATGTATTATTGGAAAAATATTTGTCAAAAAATAAAATTTATTTTTCAATAAAACCTTGATTATCTAAATAACTAATATTAAACAACACATTAAATCATATCAACCAAAAATATTTTCAGGGATAATTAAATTGCACCCTTTGAGGTTTGGCATAATTACAAGGAGACCCTCTGAGGATATCATTTCTGTTAGGGTTTTCTGACATTCATTGACAGCAGGGGTAGTAGATATAATTTTCCGAACTAGAAGAAGTCTACTTGTGATTACACCAAATCTCTGCACGTGTAGCTGTAATTATCCCTATTTAAACTGCTACATGAATTTTTATGTATAATTTTAGATATTGTTTCAAGGAAAATATGCAAACACAATTTGCGTTTAAGGTCTTTTGTAACGCCCCGGGTCACGATAGCATCCCGTCCCGTGATCCGGAACGTCACTCGTAGTCGAAAAACATGCTAAAACCAAAACGAGAAACTAAACATGTGCAAATTAAACTAAAATCCTCCGGATTATACATTCATACCAATAAGGATTCATACAT
This sequence comes from Handroanthus guayacan, assembly GCA_014898755.1. Classification (NCBI taxonomy): domain Eukaryota; kingdom Viridiplantae; phylum Streptophyta; class Magnoliopsida; order Lamiales; family Bignoniaceae; genus Handroanthus; species Handroanthus guayacan. The sequence continues at coordinate 513,693 of JACFYI010003722.1, forward strand.
AATACATATTCCATTAAAATAAGTTCAACCACCTAAATATACAAATCACAAGTCCAAAAGTCTAATCGAGCTAGATTTTCATGCTTAATTATAGTACCAAAAGAAAACTTATACTAATCAGGCTCAATTCTTCAGTCGATATTCCATAGCCTAAGATCCTACATAATAATATAGAATCATGAGTCACACGACTCAATAAAACTTATGGCATAACGATAGAAGTGAAAGAGTTCTAAATAATAAGCACATCGACAACAAGACAAGAATGTGATTTCAGTAAACAGTTCAGGACATTTCAGAGTGAACAAATCAAGTCGATAACAGTGACAAATATCACATTCATGTCATAAAGCAGAAAAGAGCATTTTGGTAGATCTATCACCCTTATATCTTCAATATTTTTCATATAAGATCCTTATCCCTCCAAACTCTTGAAGGAGTAACAGATACAGTAAAGCACAGCCGACGTACGTGCTTTAGAATAATCCCTCAGAACCCTACATCTAGGGTCGTCCGGATTATCCCACAAATGAGAATTCGCATGAGCTCGTATTGACAACCCGACGTTACCCAATTTGACACTCATACAAATCCCCAAGGCCCAATAGACAATCATTTAGTACGCTACAAATAATCAAGACATTTCAAACGTATTAAAATCATGAAGCTATTGGCACGTTTTGATTGAGTACTAATGAATGAATAGACAACTTGGAACTTAGTCAATCGTTTAATTCGAACAAACTAGGAATGGACTATGGGCAAGAGGATTCATCGTTTTGAAAACTTAAACATATTTTAAAAAGATCGGATACGGACTTGGTTCAACCAAACGAAGCCAAAAAACAAAAATTGAACAGCTGAGGTGAGCGCTTAAGCGAGCGCCCAAATAATAAATTTTTCTAGTGATTAAGCGCCTAGTCTCTGGAATGGCCAAAATTTTGCAACCGGACCCGATGCTTGGGTGCTCATTACGGGCACTTGGGCGCTACATGGGCGCTAGCACCCAGTCTCGGCCAAAATTTTGAGTTTTTGTCTTTTTATTTTCTTTTGATTTTTGGTTCAAAATCACATTTTTGGAGTTGTTTTATGTCCATAAACATTTATAAAGCGTCGTTTATAACGTTTATTTAAAGAATTTTCGTTCAATAAAAATCGAGTCAAAACATAACGTTAGGTCCGTATCTTTCATTTTCATCTGATTTTTGGTTAACAAATCCACCTCATAGTCCATGGTCCATGGTTCAATAATACTCCAAAGCCCAGATCATGATATCAAAGAACATTAAGGGCTTTAGATGTTCGTATCAATGGATTAGAGCATACACAGCAAGAAAACCATTTACATGATCAATGAAAGCTCACAATAACCAACAATATCACTATGCATAACATATTTATGAGCTTAGAAATGGAATACCACACGAGACATGAAATGAACGTATGCTCAAGAATAAGGAAAGAAACCATAAGCCTTACTTGATCAACTTGTCTTGACAAAGTGCTAGATGTTCCAAATTTTGAGTTAAACACCTAATGACCACCAAAACATGTGTTAACTCCCATATAACTATATCAAATCACTTATTTAACATACTAGCACTAAGCTTACCAAGGTTGGAGTGAGATATCCCCTAAGTTTTTCTTTGAGTTTCCCTTTTGTTGCTTAGGAAATGTGTTCAATATGTGTGTGTATGTGGTGCTCCTGCCGAGAGAGAAAGGAGGAAGAAATGAGAGTGTGTGTGCTGCAGATTTCTTGAAACAATGGCTTGCATCAAGCCTAAGTTCCTCCTTTATAATGTGAGGCTTGCATGCAAGTTGGTGGTCAAAGTTTTTAGCAAGATTCATGCCAACCAATCCCATTTTTTAAGGTAGGCTTACGGCTGGACCATGCTGGAATTGGAAAAAAAAAATCTGATTTTCTTGTCTTTTTTTTTTTTAAATGTTTAATTATTTGGGCTGGATACATGGGCTGGTTTTAGGCTATGTTTGGGCCAATAATTTGGGTTTACTAACATCTTGTTGGGCTGAAATATGGTAAGAAGTCGAGACTCTGACGAGAGAAAATATTTTGAACTTGTGAAACTTATTTTCCAAATTAAAACATTCTTCATTTTATTGAAATCGAAATAAGTTGAGAAAATTGGCGATTTGAAATCTTAATTAGGAAAATCTCAGGGTATTACATCTTTCACATTGTCTTCCAACCTTCGCTAATGAAGGTTTAGCACCCATATATTTCCACGACGCGCTTCTTCACCCCCTCTACCCATTTTTGATAGAATATTAGGGGAATATTCCATTTAGAACCCTTTCCTTCTATTTAGAATCCTATCTTTTTCTTCAGCATCAGTTTAAACTTCAATGTGGGCAATTCAATTCACCAAAAATTAATAAAGGGGTTTGTGGTAATTAGCCAAAAAAACACGCCATTAAAGCCCCTAATTTCATCTTATTCCCAATGTTAGAATTTTTAAGAAATTGAAGGCGAAATTGGGGGTAAAATTAGAGTTGATAATGCAATTTCATCTTCCCAAAAAATTTGAAGAAATTACACTCTAATGAAAGGAAGTTGCTATTGTAGAAGAGCAATCGTGAAAAAAAAAATTAAAAAGACTTTAATCTAGGATGAAGATATTTTATTTGGTCCAATTTAGGGTAAGCTATCAACATTGAGAAATAACTTTTGAAAATCATTATTTATCGAATAGTTTTTGAAGCTTTAGCTTTCTTAGGAACATAGAGGTTGCAATTTCTTCTTCTTCTTCTTCTTCTTCTTCTTCTTTTCCTTGGATAGATCTTCTAATGTGTGATCAATCGAAACAAATAATCCCTGGGTCATTGAGGAAAGTGAACAAACTTGAAGCTAAAATTGGAAACAAAAAAAAAAGGTCCACGGAAGCGAAGATGTAAGTTGCTTCGGCAATTTCATTGCTAACTATGCACTACTTTTTGTTAGTTTAAATGTAGCTGATTTTTCTACTTTTTTGCTAATATTTTTTAAGGTTGATATATTTATGTATTATTGAACCTACTCAAGCTTTGGATGTATGCATTGTTGTAGCAGAGTTCATGTAGTACATATATTTTGTGTTAATAAAATGAACTTCATTGATTATTTTATTGTATTCACTGTTGTGTTTCTTTATTTTACTGTAGTACATATATTTTATTGAGGCCGATTTGTGGCTACGGCTTTCCTTAACTCCGGCCGTAATCCCTCAAT
>JACFYI010003722.1:517018-530059 GCA_014898755.1 Handroanthus guayacan
TTTATAAAAATCGTCCGGTAAGTTTATATCAGGGAAATCTCGGGTGTTACAATTTTAGTGTACTTAGTGTGCATTCATAGCAAGTACAAAAAAATTACATACCAATGTATACCCAGTTTGGAACAGGTGCACACACCTGCACCAATGTGTATACACACACCACAGCACCGATAAATCAACAGGCATATAGCACCAACAAGCTACAGAAAACTTTCATTTCATCCCTTTATAACGAGTGCGCATCACCAATAAAACAAGAAAGTCAATTGAAATGAAGAAAAGGAAGGACCTTCATTCATAAAAACATCTAGAACAAGAGGAATTTTAGTTATGTACTGACGTACAAAATATAACCACAAAAGACTTTTAGACTTGTTTTTTGTTCATTACATCAAGATTATTCATTCACGTTAACTTCAAGAAAGAATCATTTTGATTGCAAATTGGAACTTCATTGATCTCTTCTTTATCTTCATCTCCATCTTCGAGCTGCAACTTTCTTTTGCTTGTGCGTGCTCACTAAGTATTTTCTGAAATGTGAAAATGTTAATCTAAACCAATTATGGGCTGAGGGTTATTTTGTACATGTACAAAATAGTGGAGTAAATTGTCTGAAATGCTCTCTTTAAACTCATGTTGCAGACACAACCACGCTAAAATGAAAGATTTCCTGAATAATCCTCCAAAAATGGGTAAAGGGGCAAAAGGCGCACGGTTTTGCAAAAATGGATGCTTAACACTCTTTCATAAAGGTTGGCAATAAAGTGCAAAAGACCCTAAAGATCGAGCGTATCTGTATTTAACTCTTATTGTTAAGATAAAATAAATTATTGAAGTATTTGTTTAAAATAAAATATTAAAATTTATAAATTGTTAATGACTATAATTTTATTAATTAAGACAGTTAAACTTGAAGAGCATTTTAAGATTTTAAAAATCAATTAGAAACTCCTTACTTTCCTTAAGAAAGCCTATAAAGTCTTTAAATATTATTTTAAGAACTAATAAGTTTTTCCCCTGAAAAAAAAAAACAAAAAAAAGAACAAAAACAAATATTTTTCTTAAAAATATTACATAATATGTTTTAAAGAGCTTGTATGCTCACCCAAACTTCCTCTTAATGATGCTTTCCTTGAACCATTTTATTTCGGTCGCGTTTATCAGACATTCGGATTTTCTTTTCTAAATCATCATTAAGTGGTTCATTATTAACATCGAATTGGAGAAATACGAACAAACATTTGCATAAATGAGTTCTTCATCTTCTTTACTAGAATAACATTCAGTTTTCTCGAATAATTGATGATAACTGATTGTGAAGCGGACAAGATTTTGTCTTACTTGATAATATTTTTATAATGGAAATACTTTTACCTACATTATCTGATAAATAATTTCTTTCCCATATTTAATAAGAAACAATCATTTTTAAAAGGTTGGAGGAGATTACATGGTCCAGCAGAAAAAGTAGTTCATAATTTTGATTTCAACCTTGACGAACCAAAGGAACAATCAACAAAGAAAGAAACCAATTTTAATCATGGTGTAAGAAAATACCCGCAAAAAATGTGGTTCTGTATATGATGTAAAACAGAACCAAGCAACAAATTTGAATGGTATCCATTATTAACGAAAAAAAAAAAGTTCGAGAATGTAGCCACAAAAGAGAGTGCCACAATTTGGCCACTCTGAACAAATTCATTCCACAACACCTAAGTTGTGAAAAATTAATGCGTGTATGCCATCAGAAAGAATGTGATGCTTCTTCATTTAACTGACTAAGCTTTTGAATTTAGAAATGCAATCAAGGGCACGTTTGAAATCGCCGTCTTCCAAGGCAATGGTTAAACGGCAGTAACCAGGAATTCCTGTCCAGTAAGCACTGTTGATGCATAAGCCAGTGCTCTTTAGCATGGCTTCCCTGATATTTGAGTCATCGAGCTTAATTACCTGAGTGTTGCCACCTTTGTTTATTTTGATGGTCTTGCCCAGATAAGCAGATGGCTTTGCTAAAATGGATACACCTGCTTGAGCTTCAAGTACCTCCCAACCACAATTCTCCAGTGTCTGTTACGGATAGATCACAAGTTTATGTATTAGAATGAGATAAGAGTGACGCGTGCCAGAAAATTCTAAAATGACATATCAATTACATGAGTTGGCAAATCATTAGCATGCATTTCTGAAGCATGCCACAAGTTTAGTGGCACAGTAAAACACAGGTGGATCAAAGGAACAAATATGGTTCAACTCAGATGCCTGGACATAAGATTGTGATCATGAAGCACTTATTATGAAGGAAAGGTCACAAGAAGAATAAATGCAATAGTTTTCAATCATTAAAGACCATTATGCTGAGAGTAGGTTAACCAGTATTGACAACATGATCACACCACAACAGAAAACAGATGCATGTATGTGCGTGTGTAATTGGATAGAAAAGATTTGAAGATGATCAAATTAAGAGGGAGTTTGGATAAGCTTTTTAGAACATCTTATAAGATGTTTTGGAGCTTATAAAATGTTTGATCTTATTTTAGGAGTAAATTATTAAAGTGTTTGGATAAAATAATACCTTTTAACTAATAAGATGTAAATAATGGTAATTTTGTAATTAAAATGGTTATAATTAAAGCTGCATGTGAACTCCTTAGTTTTCAAGAAAGAGTTTATAAGACCCTAACATCTTATTTTGGGATCTAATAAGATCTTTTTTGAAAATCTTGACCAAACACTTCATAACATCTTATAAGCACTTAAAAATCTCATAGGATGTTGTGAAGGGCTTATAAGCTCACCAAACACCCAGTAAATGTTTGTATTGGCAATGGAGGATGCACTTTTCGAACCAAAAATATTTCGGCATTGTTAGTAACATTCCTAAGATGCATAGAATACCTGCTTCAATTGTTTATATCTGCTTCCCAGGATTTCTGTCTGTTCTGAAATAGCATTGAATAGATCTCCTGTTTTCTGCTCTCCAAGATCCAGCAATTTCTTGACAGTGTACTTGATAGTGCTGTGAGGCTTGCTTAATCCTGCAAAACTATGGAAGGTTTCTACCAGAGAAGGCTGATTGATAGCCAGAAATCCAAATTTAATTCCACCAGTTAACATCTTAAAAAATAATCCCCCAAGAATAGACACACAAAAGGCTGAGTTGGAAGAGGAAAGCTTCTCCAGAGTGGCTCCCAAATTCCATTGCTCGAAGCCCTTGTAATTAAATTCCACCCCAGAGAATGAGGTGTCTAGAATCACCTTCGCTCCAAACGTAGCACATATATTTAATAACTTATTAATCTCTTCATTACTGTATAGTAAGCCAGTAGGATTGATTGTTGGACCAGAAATGTAGACCCAGGGCTTTTTGACAGTTTCCAATGCACTAGAAAGTGTTTTCTCAGTCAACTTGTATCCTACTTCTGGACTGGTTGAAATATTTGCAATTTTTGCATTCAAAAATTTTGCGGCAGATACATAATTCCCATTTGAACTGGCTGGGAAGCACAGGGTTCCGCCCTCTTGGATACAGCAGAGTACCAATTTACTGAAAAGTGCAGCTGTACAGTCTGCATATATGAATTCGGTGTTGTTGCCAGATGGAAAGCCGTAAGTTCTGCTAATTAATTGTCTAATGCCATATGTAACATCAGTTTCGGACTCTGTTATGTTCTGCCTTGCAAAACTCTCAAAAATGGAAGCCTTAACGGGTTCTGTTATGGGCAAAAAGCTTTGATCAATGTCCATATGTACCAGGGGAGAATCATCAGATTCATTCACCGCCAACTCAGCATGATTAAGTATGGAGATTGTGGAACTTGAAAAGCCATTGACTTTTGAAGCTCTTGTCTTCTCATCATTTCTCTGAAGAAAAGAGAAAAAAAATTTTGCCCATAGTTGGATTACTGAGAAAAGCTTACAAAGAATTTAGCAAATCTAAATCTATTGCAACTGAATTAGCATCTATGTTATTAGCGTTTAAGATGTTAGATCAACATTATAGAAACGCCAACCGTAAGGTACTTCAAAAGAATTCACAAGTGAAAAGTTGAACTGCATTGTGAGGCCTTGTAAAAGTTTGTGTATCATTATAAGACAATTATGACAATAAAAATCCAAAGTGCAAGCTTTTCAGTTTATGCTAGAAAAACATGGAGGTTTTTGCGAGCAACCCTCTCGTGTTATGTCTAATTAACAAATCAAACCCTATGAAAAATTAATTAGCATCAGGACCCTCATGAATTTTTTATCAGTGAAAAAAAAAAATAAAGAAATAACCTCCATCAATGGAGTTCATCACACGTGTCCCGGAATAGCGGAACTGGTTGATTTTTTAAGGACAAATTGAGCACTGTACCCCAAAAAAATTGGCAAAAAGAGACCGTGTGTTTAAAAGAAAAAAAAAATGCATTATATAAATTGGCAAGGAAATGAAAAGGGCAATAATGCATTTCATGGGTCTCTATTGCGCAAACTGATGATAGGAGGGGCAATGAGATAATTATTTTTTCACAAGGGCTTTATTTGCTAATTCACAAGGTTTGATTTACCAATTATATGAAGCACAAGGTTTTTTGGCAAAAACACTCAATAAACATGAGGATTCTATGAAGTTCCTCGCTGTAAGGTCTAAAGACAACGCTAACAGCCTAACTATCCTGTAATGACGAAAACACTAATTCATGTATTGAAATATTAACTTAAACTCTCTACCACCCCAGCTGAAGCCAACTAGGAAGGCAAGTGAAGAGTATTTGGTAACCGCATGAACAATTATTAGAATGTCAACACAGACTAACCTGTGCAGGTGGATGTCGATCAGCAAGCTGGAAAGCAAGAAGCTCATGAAAAAGACAACCATAGTAATACTGACTAATTATAGAAGTATTTCCTTGCAAAAGTTCAACAGTCTTGCATAGTGCTTTGAACATTTCCTCCTCCTCTGATATCACAAATGCCACTTCCAAGTCTGAATAAACCTGGAATATATCAATTAAGAGGATGTAATCACTAAGATTTAACAAACTTTTAATCATCGCCCGTAAGATCACTGAGATCTGAGTCAATGCCATTATTTCATCACATGTATACCTGATTTTTCAATAAGCTGCATACAATAGCTGCATGTGAAGGAAGAGGACTACCAGAAAGATACTTAAAGACTCCATTGGAACTGGGAACGCTAGATAGCTCAAAGTGGTCAGATATATCTAAGAACAGTCGACATCCAATTTCTCTCGTGATATCTAAGAGATGCTCAAATGCAGAACTTGTGACTGACTCAAATTGAGCCATCCCAGTAACTACTACCTCTGGCTTCAACTTTTTTATCAGCTCTACCATCAAATCAGACTGATGTGGCGCTTCAATGACTGTGATGGCTTCTTCTGAATCTGCCTTCTGCAAAGGAAATTCAAAATGTCAAAAAGAATAATGTGCACCACTCAACACTCAGAAATCTTAGAAAATGTTTGAAGTTAACTCCGAAAGCCTCCAGAATATTCTAGAATGGGAATGAGCATGAATTATACAGGTGATGGATCATGGAAGTTCCTAGTTGGCCAACCATCGGTATATCTTGAGGTTTTTATCCTAGAATAAACCCCCAAAAATATGAAGTTGCAGTAAAATAACAAAATTCTGATACGTGAAATAGGAAATTGCATAGAAAATGGCCCCGTCCTATGTCCACTTTCCAGCTTAAGTACATGTGAGCACGGTTAAATGTAGAGAAAGTTTGGTTTTAGAATTTAGGACAGCACAAGATTGACCCTCAAAAATGAGCTATCCAGAAAATTTTCTGACGTGTTGAGGCCACAAAGTTTTGATGTCCAAATTCAGAAAAAGAAGATTTTCTGAGAAGAGAAAAGCATAGAGGAGCATTATTCATTAACTTTTCTCTTCAGATATGGATACCTTCCATTTTCTTCCTTTTCTCCATGCAAAAACTTCAGTTTCATCATGCAACCTAATTTTCCTTTTTCTTTTCTTTATTTTTTTTTTCCCCTGCTAAAGCATAACCTTGATCTCCTTAGATGTTATTACAAATATTCAACAACATATTAATCAGACATGTTCAGAATGTCTCAAGCTCCAAGTAAGGCCAACAAATCTACGTCTTGATCTAAGCTCTTACTATTACAAAGCAGAAAGATTGAAAATTATACAAGGGATACCCAATGACTTCGACAATCACCATACCTCAATATTAAGGGATGTTAACCATTGCCTTGGTAACTGTCTCGACAATTGTTCATCAACAATGGCGAGGCGCGGAGACAACAGACGTAAAGCACTTTCTATTGCCACAGTCCTTGAAGGAAATACAACAACATTCTAGCCCACAAACAGAAAACCCAAAAGAATAACAGGTCAGATAACATAGATGATTTACATTGCAAGGAGCAACGTAAAATTTCATATTGCTATTTGAGTGGAAGAACATTCGTAAAATAAAAAATAGAAAAAATAAAAAATAAAAATAAAAATAAAAATAAATCAATTCAACGGAAAAGATACTCCACTGATAAAGCAAGGTTGTGCCTAAGACTGAAAGCAGATGCTCAGTAAAACTAATTCAGTGAAAGTGAAGATCTGACTAAGCTAAAAAAAATCTTCCACAAACTTAAGCAAGGTTAATCATCTAAATGTGCATGGAAACTTAGCTAGAAGAATCAACATCACATGTCATCAGAGTGAAAACATAAGGCAAAAAAGATGCCTTAATGCGTCTATGAAGTCAATGTACGGAAAATGAATCAAATATCAAATCTTAATGTGTTCTATGCAAAACACCAACATTTTGCCTTACTCAAGAAAATAATACGCCCTGATAAGGAAAGAAAAATAAAAAATAAGGAGAAAAAATACATCCATATCCTTTGAATCCTTTTACATCACCCAAAATTGATATGCACAATTATAAAACTCATTTCGCCACCTATCCCAACAGTTAAAAAATCTGCAGACAAAAGAAATCTCTAGCATTTCCCCCTTTCTGAGAGGTGGCTCCCTTCTACAGGAACCAACAAGGCAGAATTCTAGGAATAGCAACCTTGTTGGCAGACCATATACATTCACCAGATTTCAAAATTTCCATGGACTATATAAACCAGATGACCAGATAAAAGACATTGATGGAAAACATACCAATGTCCAGATGAATCTGCTAAAGTTTTAAACTATCTTACACACGAAAATTAATGTCGTTGGCAACTTCCATTTTAATCTTTTAATAATTTTTCAATCGAATTATGTTCCCACATTCAGCAGGAGAAAGTTTAGCATTTTACAGCTGAACACTTCAACTACTATCAAAGTTTTGGTTTATATACACATGCCGATCCGCTCTCACAACCATCTACAGAAACGAACATGTGTTCACCGACAAACATGCATAAGACACACAGCTATGCTTATAATGCACATGTGACTCTATGAAAATTGTGCATGCATGTGCTTTCAAGTTTTTTTTTTTTTTTTGCCCCCTACTTATTCTGAAGATTTCAGTTGGTAGAACACGTACCATTGTTCTTAGTTGTCCATCATGTAAAAAGGCTAACTATTATCCTTAACATAGGTTCCATAAAGGCATAGAGAAAGCAAACACCATAAAAATCTACTAGATAACTTCAATCACAACAAAGAAGAATATCAAAATACAGTTGCAGGAGAAAGCTTCCTTACATCTGCGGTAAGAGGAATATGATGATATGTTCTCATAAAGCCAGCGATAAGGCTACGAAATCGTCTGCTTCCAGCTGGTGGTTCGTATGGGAAAAATGAAATTTCTTTTAAAACATTAGCAAGATAAGCTAGGAATGGAATCTTCTCATCCGCAACAGAGTCATCTTCGAAGGATAAATCTAAAGAGCTGCTGATATCATGGAATCCATTTCTCAAAAACTCAAAAATCTTTTTCACCTGTCAAAGCAGATAAAACATTCTACAGCTCATTTTTGCACAGAGAATCTTATCCATTCTCATCAGTTTTCATGTGAAAACTGTGTTACACTCGCATGTACCAGAGAAATTTCCGTACCTGATTAGGTTGACGAAGTTGGCAACTGTATACTGATAAAGCATGAGAAATACGACCACCAGACTTGGCATAGGCCCATGCCGTTCGAGCACAAATAGGTTGGTCACCGACAAGCCCCATGAAGAACTCAAAGCGGTGTGGGCTATTCTTTTCAATTTCAACTAAGGCTGAAATATCAGTGTCAGCAGCCTGCAACAAAGAGGTCCCTGAGAAAGTACAGTTTGATGTTATTACGAAAGCAATAAAGTTAACAGTAGTACCTGAAGAACTTTAGTCTGCCAAAGCTTGTTAACACGCAAACCACGGCGCTCAAACAAACGTTTACATACAGCTTGTCCTGGACGGCCTCCCATATTAAAGATCATAATCCCCAGAGGTTTTATAACAGATATCCCTTCTTCAACAGCCCTTGCAATTAGCCCTAAGCCAAACTGATCTTCGACAAAACCCTAAGGAGAACAACATTTAATTCAACAAACTAGTAAAAGCAGCTCTTCTAATTCAGAAATAATCAAAAGGCAGAGAAGGTACAAAATAATATTCAGCACCTGATGGAAAGCTCTCTCATTTTGTGCAATTGCAACAAGGACAAATTATTGGTCTCTGAGACCAAACATAAACTTCCAGCAAGAATAAATAACAACAGTGTATATAATACAACTAAGTAGCTAGTTGGCAAGCCTGGCTTTTTAGCAGTGAGAAGTGAAAATGCAGTCAATAAATATACTATAGTGAAGTTTACTTGAAAACTAGAAAAGCCGTTCTAAATGTAGATTTGATCAGCAAGTCCCCAATTCAGGTAATTTTTTCTTTGATTTCTTTGAAAACATGTGACTTTATACGCCTACCACAATAAACTTGAAACCTGAGTTCATGGGAAAAGTTCTCCTTTTCACTAGAAAGAACAAAAAAGTACTTTTGTCAGTACTCGATAATGTTCCATTCATTATAAGTTAAACTATATTTGACAAAAAACGAAAAGGTCTTTTATCAGCTATTAATCTAATTATATTCCAATATTACAGTGGACAGACTAAAGATTAGTTGAAAGGTAGAGGAGAAAACTTAGTCAAAGTTCAGATAATACCTAGCTGCAAAATTCCAAGCGGCCTTTTGAAATGTGATATGCATATGTCTCGAAAATATTCATAATTAATTAAATAAACCTGTAAGTTTGGTGCTTCAGTGTGAAGCATTTAGGTGCTAGCTCTGATAGTTCCGTGCCACTTATACTGGATAATATAGGGAAGTTAAAAGAGCATCTAACCTGAAGAGCGCAATAGTTGCTCAAAGAATACAAGAATTCTTCACTGGCATTTTCCGTAATCATTTTGGACATTGCATCTGGATTAGGATTAAGAATCTGCATATCAATATGAATTAAGAATTATCAGAACATGGAAAGAGTCTCACCCATAGTTGTCACGAGCGCATAGTGCACTATAGCGCAAAGGTCTTGCATGGCTATAGAGCATAGCGCAGCTCATAGCGCGCTATATTGAAATATGGCGCACAATATTAAAAAAATTCATTTTTTCTATATTGTAGCTATGTACCAAAAATATCAATAAATCTAAGTAACTATAAATCTTATAAACAACTAAAAGGGGGAAAATATTGTAAAGGATAACATAAACTATCTAACAAAGCCCCAGACCCTAGCCTTTTAACATTAAAAAAAAAAAAAAAGATTTGAAAAGGGCTTGGGAAGGGCTTTTTCTGAAAAAGAACACCCAAAGTCCCCAACCCTAGCTTTTCAACATTTAAAAAAATAAAAATAAAAATAAATAAAGATAAAAACAAATAAAAAATAGAGGCTGGGCTTCAGAGGCCAATAGAGCGCTATGCGCTACAACGAATAGCGCAAAAAGCGCACGCTATATTGCAGTCCCGTGCACAATGCGCACTATGGCGCAAAAGGTGCACCTTGCTGCACCATGCGCTATAGCACGTTATGCACGCAATTAACAACCATGGTCTGTCCATAACAACATAATAAATAACCCAAAATAAGCAAATAGCTTTGTTAATCTTATGTGGACAAGGAAAGCGTTGCATTTCCTAAAATTTGGAGCAAGATTTCATGAATTCAATGGATGTACCTGTGGAATGCATCCAACAATTCGCTCAAGTTCTATCTGATTATCTCTGCAATAAGACAGCAAATCAGATTCGTGAAATTCAACCCTGTCAAGTAAAGTTTTTCTCTCCCCATCATAAATTGGTTGGCCATTTTCATCCAAAGCATTCAGATATAGATTTATCCAAGAAATCTTTACTGCTCTCGGATTAATATCAAGCCCATACACCTGCAAAGAGGAATTTAAGTGCATTAAGAAACCGTCTTTGACTCATTTCTTTTGTGTACAATTACAGTACGAAGAAATTGAAGCAAGATACTAATAGAATAGAAGCAATGAGTGAAATCGCTAAACATGGAGTAACCCATTGTAGGATTAAGGAATGATGGACCTTTAAGGGTGACCACTTCTCTGCAATTGCAATGGATATCCATCCATTCCCGCAACCAAGCTCAGCTACTGTCTTGTCCTTAAAAATAGAATCTGGATGTCTGTTGAGTCCCTCATAGAACGTGAAGGACCAATCCTCTGGGATAAAGATACTGGGTATCACCATCATTGTCAGTTTCTTTCTCTTCTGGAAACCTGTAAAGCGATAGAAAATTGAGAATGCAGCTAGCTAGTGCCAAATCGAGCAAAAGTTCTTTCAACTAAATCAGTGAACAGAAAAGGTGGAATTTCATTGATCAATTGCATAGAAGAAACAATAAAGCAAGACTCAATACAAACAACCAATTAGATGAAGGCACATATTGAGTGGCGAACCTTAGATCACTGCCAATGGAAAGACGGTACATGAACAGGAGAAGCAACATCAGGAACAAACTGGTCCTCGACTCTGATTTAATACTTTGAAATACAGAAGAACAGTATGCTGATGTCTCCAGTGATTTGAAATAGTCCTTTCTTAACAATTCTCTCTCCCCCATCATGAAGAGCTCGAAAAGTATCATAAAGAGCTCTTCTCAAGCTCATGTAAGAAGATCTAAAATTCCTAGCTTATGTGGAGCCTTAGTGAAGTCGAGTTATAACTACAAATCTGCTAACGGTATTACCGGGTATTGCTTTCTTTAACTGGATATTATAAGATGCCCTGAACTTTAAGCGGTTAATTCCGTACATCAATTGATTGAAATTAATTTAATAAATTTCTAACGACGATAATGTGTGTATGTATATAGAATCTATATATAGAAAATCAAGTTAAATAGTATTAAGTATATTAAAAAACGAATTGGACTCTTAACAGTAGGTCTTTGTCAATTGTAGCATTCTGTAATCATCTTCCTTTATCCAATACCAATCACGAAGCAGAAAAAAACAAATCCACTGGTGCGGTCAACATCAGTGGATAGAATAAGCACAGTACATGTTCTCATTTTTGGACGTACGCATATTCTTACAATAACCCTCATTATCGCGTAAATCCAAAGACGACCCGCTTAAAATAACTCTTATCATTTTCCAATACCCATCCCTTGCCTCCTTAACAAACGCCAGGTCAAATCACAATCCCAAGCAAAATCTGCCACAAAAACATACAATTATAAAAATGCGTGTTCAGCATCAAACGTCCACTGTACCTTCATATTGTTCGAGATATATGTCTTGAATTTGGAAATGATAAGTCTGGAGACACCGGTCAGAGGCCTCCTTGGATTCAAACCGTTTCTGGAGCTCTGAGAGGAAGATCCGAGCATCTGTCCGTGTACTCGGATCCTCGAGGCGCTCCAGGAGCGATCGGAGCGCGCCATACGCGGCATCGCTGGACTGTTCACACTGCTTCAAGAAGTCTTCAATTGATCCAGACGATCCCCTCGCCCCACCCATTTTGGTATCAAAATACGCCTTACTGTGTGTTTGTGTCTACGATTGCAGGTACGGTGGTAATGGCTTACAGACTGGAAGAAAGGAGGAGCAGAAGCCAAGGCAGTGGTGTGCGTGTTGGGAAGCAGTATGTCTACGTCTATATATACATATATATATAAAAACAATGTGAGTGTGTGTATGTGTACACACACTTCGACAAATAATGTTTGGTGAGGGGATCTGAAAGGTTATGACTTTCGATGGTTGAGTTATGCTTTTTATTGAATTCCGAATTGTTATTAAAATAAATTAATAGTAATGGACATTTAAAAAAAAAAAAAAAATAACACTGCCAAATAGTATAAAGTGATTTGATATTTAGTAATCATACTTATAGTTGAATATATTATCATTTATTGTACACTTAATATGATTGCATAAAATAGTCAATATAAAACTAGCAATTGTGGCATACTTAGTATATGTAATTAAATATACTATCATACAAAATTAAAAATTTTTTTTTTTTTAAATAATAATATTTTCATAATTTTTTATATATTCTTACTTGAATTTATTAAATATAATAACAATAGAAAAAAAGAATGGTGAGAACAAAGTTGGAAAGGAGAAAATTATCATTGGAGGAAAGATGAAACAGGAAAATAAGTATTAGTGGAAAGAAATTTGAATTTAATTATATGTTTTATATAAAATTGTAATTATAAAATTTATAAATTATTATGTGTGTGTGTGTGTGCATTTTTTGGTAATAATAAGAAAAATAGGAGGGTTCTTTAGGAAAATAGAAAATGTCAATTTCTCCAAAACAAATACATATATGCAAATTAGTTTTAATTTGGGAAAAATAATTCTTTCCCAAAATAAAAACAAACATTGCCTTACTATTTCCGGAGTGTGAGGGTGTTATGACAATTTTTATAATTATTGATATATTTTCTAACATGTGGATTATGTATTCTACTTAAAAGATTGTTAGAAAAACTTTCTCATTTTTATTCCCCCATCATTGTCTCATATATTATAACTAGCATATGCCCCGTGCTATGCACGGATTAAATGAATGATAATTTATAATAAATTAATATA
>JACFYI010003722.1:545611-579554 GCA_014898755.1 Handroanthus guayacan
CCTATATTATTTCCCAAAAATTTGATTTGTGTATGTGTGTGTATATATATATATGTTCTTGTAATTTGTGTGTATATGTATATATATGTGGACCGAAAATTAAGGTGGTGTTTGGGCCGTCGTTTAGGTTGAAATTGTGATAAAAATCGAGGCTCAATCGAGAAAAATACATAGGACGTGTGATACACGAGTTTTGAAATTAAATCGTTGTGCATTTTATAAAAATCGTCTTGTAATTTTGATCAGGGAAATTTCGGGTGTTACATAGTTACTCTGATACATTAATGTGTCTATTTAAATTTTCTATTAGATAAAACTAAAATTATTTATTTATGTTAAATAGTATCAATTTTTTTGTTTTTAAAATATTTTTACTTAAATATATTAAATAAAGTAATATGATTGAAAAATAAATTTGAAGAGAAAAATATTATAATTAGAAAAAAAATAAAAGAGAAAAATAAATATGAAAAAAAGCTAAGTTTATATAAAGAAGTTATTTTATGTTAACGTTGAAATTCCCCTTTAATTATCTTTTAAAATAAGATTAATTTTATCAACTTATTTAAATTATACCAAAATAACTACCTAAAGATCTTATAATTTATATATAGTATAGATAAAAAAGCAAAAAAACAATTAAAACTGAAAGATATGTGTTTATTCTATCCATGAAGCGCTAGAACCTCTTCGACCTATTTTCATGTAATCTGAAAATGCTCTTTATTACTACACTATCAGTACATCATTCACAACCAACATATTACACGGAACTCATGATCACTATTATCATAACTACTCGCTTGCCTCTTAAGTGAAGTGGCACCGACCTCCCTTTATAATCTCCCATTTAAAGAAATTCAGGGATTCAATCTCCTTATTAAAAAACTAATCACTACTATCGTCAACAACCTACTATTGTTCTTTATAATCTCATTCGCATATATCAATTATGTGTTTCATATATTAGATGCACATGCTTAAAGTGTGCACAAAATACTAGTTTTAATAATATTTTGATATTTCTTTTATAAATTTAAACAATAATATTTTAGCAATAACTATTATCATAACTTCTCACTAACTTCTTGAAAGAAGTGACATCGACATTTCTTATAATTTCTCCTTTAACGATGTTTAGGGGTTCAATCACTTTATAAAAAAAACTACTCACTATTGTCATCAACAACCTACTACTGTCCTTTATAATCTCATTCACTTGTATCAATTATATATTTCTTATATTAGACGCACATGCCTAAGGTGTGCACAAAATACTAGTTTTAATAATATTTTGATATTTCTTTTATCAATTTAAACAATACAATATTTTAGTTTTTGCTTAAGCTCATGAGTAACTTTATTTTATTTTATTTTTTTGCATGGGATACTGCATCCATAAAATATTTAATATAAGTTAGAAACCCCATTTTTGTAATGCAAAATTTAATAATATTATAACCATAACTATTAAAGAATGACCTACCTACCTCTAGCACCTTTATACGGGCGAGTGCGATCCGCGTTACCTCGAAATCACATAAATATGCAGCAGTGATTCTTACTTTAATTCTCTTTTTCTTTCTTTTATTATTTATTTTTATTTATTTTATTTTTTATTTTTGATTACTCATCATTTTATATAATTATATGTTGTTGAAGAGTAATATATACGTACACTTTGTAAGTGTGAACACATGATCATGAGCAATCGTTTTGCATCATTTGATCCACAATCCCATCCTTCATGCATTTAGCCTCTTTGGGTTAGTACTTTAAAATATCCTACAAAAGATTGTACAAGATCATAATATACTAAGATTGATTTTGGTTATTGGAAATTGAAGTGCCGAGGGGGTATACTTATAATTATAATTATTGGTTCCAAATCTTCAATGAAAATATTAACGTTTGGTTGCAAATCTTTAATGAAAATATTGACGTTGTGACTTTTTTGTGATGTATTCTTAAGAATTTTAATTTTTGAGGGAAAATTGTGTTCTTAATAGGGTATATAATTTTAGTCTCATGCTTTTGACGATTTTAATTTACATTCCAATTTTCAAAAAAGTTGCAAATTTAGTCCTGAATCCTATTTTTCGTCAATATTTAATAGAGATGGCATGCTTTTTCGTGAATTTTTTGCATGAATTTGCATTTCTAGTCCCGTAGATTGGGAAGAATGTGCAAACTTAGTTCCTAACATTTTCTTTTTCAATATTCAACTTCAAAATTTTGGTAAATTGCTTTTTAACTGTGTAATCAAAATGCCAAAAATATCTTATCAGAAAAATTGTAATATTTTTATGAATTTTTCTTACAATTGTGATTTTGCATTTTGTAGATTTTTTTGTAATTTTTTATAGTTTATCTGGATTATTATGAAGTTTTAGGAATTTCAAACGATGTGAAAAATGAAGATTTTAATTCAAAGAATTTTAATTTATATTAAAGGAATAAAATTTGATTATGCTCATGCATGCATCTGTTTAATTTTATTTTTTACGGTTTCAATTTCATAGGGTAACTTTGGCTATTTTGACAAAATTTATAGTAATTAAAAATGCTGAAAATTATTATTAATTAGTTTTTAAGTATTAATAGTTAATTTTTGACCTCAATAACTAATAATCCTAGAGTCTCCATTACTTGGGGCCACTAATCAATATATGATCAAAATGTGAAATTTTTACATAGCTGGAAACATTGAGTAATGTTTAGACACACTGGAATTTTTCATTTGAGTACGATTTGAATTTTTTGGTGGGTTTTGAGAGTGGAAGTGATGATAAAAACAATCAAAATAAAGGCACAACGGAATTAAAAACTTAACAATTGAATCATAAATGAAATCACATGGTTGATTATCAAACGGACCTACTTATGCTACAAGATATTGGATTGGAAAGACATTGTTACCTTGAAGTAGATCTCTAAAACATTTGTTGATCCAACACTTGAATCCTCGGAGATGAAATCGGCCTCTTCAAAAGCTCCTCAGGACCGAATACTCAAGACGTCAAACACCTTTGGATCTTCAAAATTTCACAATGAATACTCCGGTTCCCTTCAAACTAGCAAAGGCCAGCCCCTGAGTCAACCATGGCTTCAACTTTTAAGGAGAATTCTTTGTTGACAATAAGGGTGACTTCAATAACTACAAACACTGTCTTCACAAACCTTGAAGAATTAACACCTCAATTACAGGAAGACCGCACAAATTGTTTTGCCCAATTGAACTTGAATCTTTTTGAGCCTTATTTGATATCATAGATTAACCAAAATTGGGACTCAATCTTTAACAATATTGCATTTGATAAGGAAGATTAAAGTGATGGACCCGCTCAACACTAGCTTCGGGCTTGCTATTGTTCACACAATTAGGTTATATTATTAATCTCATGTGGGGCGGGGGGTAAGATTGTGGGAGGTTATTGGAGATTGATATATAAAATTATTTTTCAACCCTTGGTTTGGTAATTTTAATTTACAAATATAATTTCAATTTAATTTAATATAATTTAATTTATAAATATAATTTTGATTTAATTTAATATAATTTATAAATATAATTTAATTTAAATATAATTTGTAATTTAAGTTAATACTATTTTTAGTATTTTAATTTTTTTTAAATTATCTCAATTGATCTCCTAATTTACAAATATAAAATTAGTTTAATTTAATATAATTTATAAATATAATTTGATTTAATTATCATTTATAATTTAATTTAATAATTTTTTATTATTTTAAATTATTTATCAATTTTAAATAATTAATTATAATTGACAAAAAATAATTAAAAATAAGTTATTAACTCCCCCCTCCCCCCAAAATGCGCAAGCCATAGCTTAGATTAACTCAGGCCACACGTATGACAATTTGTAATTTAAAAATTTAAGATTAGGGGGCCCATCACGATGTTGCCATGGCTTATTTTTTTTGTATGCCATGACCTCATATGCAGTAAATTCAGCAAAAAGAATTAATAAATTAAAGAACATAATAGTAATTGCAATGCATAATCTAACACAAATTTAGATATCAAATATAGAACTAATACTTAGACCAATTTATAAATCCACCATAATCTTGCATATCAAATGCAAGATTAAATTATGTAATCTTGCTGTAATGCCCGAAAACCCAGGACATCTGTTCCTAGGCTGGTAATACTACTTGTGTGCAGGTGAACCTCTGACGGAGTAATATATATACGAGAAAAATAACTAATCAACACCTTAATATAATAACATACGTATAATTGCATCAATCTCTTTTACATATCATAAGCTATATATGACTACAACTATCGTTTAAACATACCATATTTACAAAAATTCCCAACGAACAATGATTCTAGTGGCTACAAGCCACATACTAAAATGTTCACACGTATATCACCAATATTTACATATAGAAAAAAAAAGCATAATTACAATCCATAGAGCTTTCGAAGTTTACTCACCTATATATGATAATATAATTAAATCAGTCCACCGACTTGATAAGAACTATAGCCAGGGAACGGTAAAGGAACAAGGAAATCTAATAAATTTGATATAGAGACAACAAGGGTAATAAATGAATTAAAACATACCAAACGACAGTAATAATCCAATAATCAAATGATAACAAGCAACTTATGCAAGAGTTTAAAACAAATCACACAATTGTATAGCAGAGGCAGAACTAATATTTGGTAGATTTGTCATCTTTATAACTACAATTAAACACAAAACCTTTATCCCTCCGAAAGGTCCCTCCCTCTAGTGTCCATTCGAAGGGATAGCCCAATCAATAATATGACACTGTTGACATACTGCGTGTCATAAACTAGTCCTTAGAAAACCTAACTCCAAGCCTCTGCGGAACAATCTAAATGATTAGAAAACCCTTTAGGAGATCGACTGTTGACCCGACACCATCGAACATCACTCCTGGGACTTCCTAAGAGCCCATTAACAATGACACAAAAGGCTACGAGGGTAATGATAATTGTCTGAATTAAAATTTTCAAAGTTCAAATAAGGTTCGGATATTATCAATCAATTCAGATCGAATTTTGAACACGTAAATTATATATTCGGATTTAAGAGAGCTTATCTGAGTGATATATGAAAATAAAAAGGTAAAACGAATAAAAAATACACTTAAAAGTGTTCTGAAGTGGGCATGAGTGCGCACGAAATGGGTGCGGACGTGCTCGACGAGCAATTTTTTTTTTTCTTTTTTGCTCCTTAAGATAGCAGATGACCAAATATAAAAAAATTAGGCTTAGTTTGTTCTACACATTATCAAGATTTTTTCAAATCAAGTTTTAGGAAAAAATTGGATGAAATTCCATTTTTTGTTTTCATAGGTTTTCAAGGTACCATGTGTAGGAGATTGAGCTTTCGGAGTTTTGTTGGCTTGAGACTATGTACCCTCGTTTTGGTTTTTCTATTTGAATATTGGTATTGTAGGAACGATATTATGTTATTGTAATGCCTCGGGAGCTAGGAACGGCCGTCTCTAGGCTGACAATGCTACTTGTGGGCAGGTGAACCTCTAGCGGAGCAACAAGCATACAATAAGAAACAAAAGCTACAACACACATTTATACATAGGTCTCATCATTCACTATATCTCGTAAGCTATTCTATTACAACATTGAACTAAGCATACTAGATTTATACAAACTCTTCACGACCTATAGTTCTAGTGGCTATAAGCCACTCACTAGGATATCTATTAATCACAAATCATATATACATTCTAATCTGCAGCCATACATCATCGTTATTTATTACAAGCAAAAATACAAAGCACAAACGCATAATCACAGTCCAAAAGCTTCCAACTTATTTACCTATACATGGTAACATAATTAAATAAGTCCCCTAACTTAGTAAGGATCATAGCTGTGGAATGGTAAAGGAATAAGACAAATCCAACAAATAGTTATAGAGACAACAAGCTTAATAAAATAAAATATGCCAAATAATTGTGAACATTTCATAAGCAATTATAAATGAGTAGCTTGACAAGAGCATAAAACGAATAAAAAACATAATAGCAAATCGCACAAATTGAATAGCAAAGGCAGAACTAATATTTGGTGGATCCGTCACTCTTATAACTCTAATTATTCATAATAACGTTATCCCTCCACAAGTCCTACACTCGAGTGGCCGCTCAAGATGGTGACCCCATCACGTAGTGTGACATAAATGTCGACGGTCCGCATGTCACAGGCTAGTCTTTGAAAAATTTATCCCAAGATTCCGCGAAATTACCTACATGAGTAGGAAACTATTCAGGGAATCAACTGTCGGCCCAATACAGTCCAGCATCCCTCTTGCATTTTTCCAAGGGCCCATAAAACGTGTATTAAGGTTGATAGGAAATATAAATTCAAAGAAAATTTCAAACGATCATTAAAGGGTTATGAACGCGTATTGAGTAAAATTTTCGAATTAGAACTTGGGACATAAGAATTTCTTTTGGATCATCAATATGGTTTAAAGACATGAGATTTGATTTTTAAGAAGTGAGATTAATGGAAAATGTCAAAATTAACCTAAGTCCTATATCCCTCTTGCGGCAGTTAATTTCCCGGAGTTTTTAAAAATACATCCCAATAAGTTAAAATATATTTCTTAGCTCTGTGAATATCTAGACTCGATAAATTTTCTAACGGTGGCTTCCTATCAATGATTCAACAATTTGGTTTATCATCTATACTCGTTTTAAGTGAACTCTAACTACTGCCCTTATTTCCCAGTAAACTAACAAGCTATCTTCTAAGGGCATTTTTGGTCATGTTTCTCTATAATTTTTGGGTGATTTTGCATCCTAATACTTTCTACACTCGATAAGGTTTCAACAGTTCATTTTATGGGTCGGTTTGATGAAGAGAAGTTAACATTTCAAACTTGGAAAGTGGAAGGTATTGCAGAGGATTTTTTCTATTTTTAGCAGTAGTGGCAAGTTGTCTTCTAAGAGCTTTTTTTCATTTTGTTTCTTAGTTTTAGGTGATTTTTTTTTTTTATCATAAAAGCATCTATACTTGATGACGTTTTCAATGCTATATTATATGAGTCAGTTGGAATAAGGGAAGTTAAGTTTTTAAGCTTGGAAAGCAAAAAGTGTTGCAGAGGACAACAGCTACCCGAGATTGTTATGGTTTATTTTCAAAACTCAACCTACTTTATGAAATCATCAAGTTATTAATCACAAGTTTGATGGTCCAATAAGCTTCTTATATCCACTAGAGATATGTTCATGATCCATCATAACAAGGAAGCTCATTCAACAATTAATATCACGATATTCATCAAAGCAGGCAAATCAATGAACAAAACCACAAAGCAAGGGAGCAAGCTCATATTACCAAAAGACCATCAAGATAAAGTGGCTAGAATGAAGGGAAGTATAGTCATGATCCTTACCTTATGCGCTAGGTGAAAATTCTTGATTTATTCCTTAGGTTATCTCCAAGGTAATTTCATACATAACCAAAGTATTCATCCCAAACCTCACTATAATATTCTCAAATTGAATTTGAACTTACCAAGTTGTTTGATGTAAGAAAGAGATGAGTAAAACCCCTTACTAATCCCGTTTAATTTGTACGATGAAATTAAGAGAGAAGTGAAGTAGTGTGTGAGATTTTTTTTTCTTTATTGTATGTTTCGGTAAATGGAGAAATAGAAGAAAGAAATGGCTTCTTTTTTGCTACGTACTCATACATATATACTACTTATACAAACAGAATATGTCTTCCAAGTTAGAGGGAGAAAATGGCAATTTTGTGAAATTTTGGAAGTTGGTAATAAGTTTGTTGGTGATGAGTTGGATCATGTTAGAGTTTGCTTTTACGCACATGGTATTATCTCTTAGTTGATTTTTTTGTCTTCTATTTGTGTGTGTGTGTGTGTATGCGTCATTTTTTTTTTCATTTTATTAAGAATAAAGTTTAGGAGTGGCTTTAAAATTAGGCTCAACTCTTGGGCCACATATTGATTTGGTTTAGGCTTGAAATAATGTTTTGGGTCGGATTCAATTAAGATAAAAATTTGGTGATTAATTCAAAATATTTTCGCTATTTAAAAATTTTCGAATAATAGTGAGTAAAATCATTTAAACGGCATTAGGATTTTGGAATTTTTGACGATAAAGTTTGAAAATGTAATTATGAGAATTTTTGGGCCAAAATAAATTTTTTTTTGGAGTTCATAGGGTGTTTTAAATAAATTTGAATTGAAAGAAAAATCTTAGAAATGAAAATCCTTTATCGAGAAAATTATTCTGAATAATTAGAAAAAAATTCAGGTTGGAAAAGAAATAATTTAAATAGGATTAGGAGAATTTTCGAGTTGGTACACTCTCTCCCCCTTAAAAGAATCTAATCCCAAAATTCATACTTTTATTTAAAGCGATACAGATATATTTCCCGTATCTCGTCCTCACATTCCCAATTCGCTTCTTCTACTTTTTGATTTCGCTACAAAATTTTGACTTGCGGTATCTGTCGATTTCTAAGTTGTCAGATTTGGAAATCTAAGATATGTATTAGTTGTTCTACGTACGTGACGTCACCTTGAATTAGCACATCAATGTGCTCGATGACAGGGGAAGGGTCCGAATGGTATTTTCGCAGCTGAGATACATGAAAGATGTCATGAATCCCTGTGAAGTTTGGCAAGAGGTCCAATTGATATGCTACTATACCAATGCGTTCAACAATCTCGAAAGACTTGATCTCCAATGTTAAACTCCAGATCTTTCTGACGTTTGTCTGCATAACTCTTCTAACAATCCTAGGCCGTTTTCATATTATTTTTAATGATTTGAATCTTGTTAATTGATTTTTGTATTATCCCAGGCCTCGGTTCGTCTCTTCCTTCCATTGAGGTATTTCTTACCTCATCTAAATTCCAATGTGGAGGCGATCTGCATTTTTTTCCATATAGAACTTCATAGGGCACCATTTGTGTTGAGGCTTGGTAATTATTGTTGCAGGCAAACTCTACCAAAGGTAATTGGCTATCCTAGTTTCCAGTAAAATTCAAAATGCAAGCTCTCAACATATCTTCCAAAATCTGAATCACCTTTTCTGATTGCCTATTAGTTTGAGGATGAGCTGCTGCACTGAACAACAACTTAGTCCCCAAGTGTTCGTGCAAACTTCTCCATAACCTCACCATAAACTTGGGATCCCTATCAGAGACAATGCTCTGAAGTATTCCATGTAGCCGAATTATCTCTTTGATGTAGATCTCAGTGAGTTTCTCTACATTGTATTAGGTTTTGACAGGCAAGAAATGTGCAGATTTCATGAGCCTATCAACTATAACTCAAGTACTGTCATAGCCTCCTTTTACTACTGGTAAACCCACCATGAAGTCCATGGTGATCTGATTTCATTTCCAACTCAGGATTAGAAATAGCTGCAAATTTCTAGAGGGTCTCTGGTTTTCCGCTTTCACAAGTTGACAAGTGAAACACTTCTGAATATATTTACTCATGTATTTTTTCATGCCATCCCATCAAAACTTCTATTTCAAGTCTCTGTACATTTTTGTCCCTCCAGGATGTACTTAATACTTAGTTTGATAGGCTATTGTCAACACTTTCTCGTGCATACTCGTAGGAACACATGCCCTATTTTTAACGCATAGCAATCCTTCTGCATTTATCTTAAATTTAGATTTCTTTTACATGCTCATTGAGGATTTAAGTTTTTGTATCCATTCTTCTCCCTCTTGAGTTTTGACAATCTCACTATACGATTCATTACATATATTTAGGTTCGCCAACCTTTTCTTTCGACGAAAGGCGTCAGCGACAACATTCGTTCTACTCGGTTGGTAGGTGATGGTGAAGCTATAATCTTCTAAAAACTCCATCTACCATCGTTGTCTCAAGTTCAAGTTTTTTTGATTGGAAATATATTTCAAACTTTGATGATTCGTATAAATCTCTACTTTGGCACCATACAAGTATTGACGCCACTTTGCCAAAGCAAAAACTATCGCTGCTAGCTCCAGATCACGAATGGGATAGTTTTGCTCGTGATTCTTCAACTTTCTTGAGGCATACGTGATCACCTGTCCTTTTTGCATCAACACATATCCTAGACTTTTCTTAGAAGCATCTGTATACACCGTAAATTCTTTCGACCCATCAGGTAGTGTGAGTATTGGGGCTGTAGTTAACCTCTTCTTTAATTTCATAAAGCTTTCCTCACGTTTTTTATTCCATTAAAATCGTTGATCTTTGTGAGTCAATTAGGTAAGAGGTCCAGCTATCCTAGAAAAGTTCTGAATAAACTTTTGATAATACCCAACTAATCCCAGGAAGCTTCTAATCTCGATAATCATTTCTGGTCTTTTCCAATTGAGTACTACTTCAACCTTTTCTAGATCAACTTCAAAACTTTTTTAGGATATTATATGTCCCAAGAAAGTTATCTCACTCAGTTAGAATTCACATTTGCTGAATTTGGCATACAGTTTATGCTCTTTTAAGAGTCTGAAGAATGATCTGCAGATATTCTTCGTATTCCTCCTCCGACTTTGAGTATACCAAGATATCATCGATGAAAATTATTAAAAAACAATCAAGATATGGATAGAAAACTCGATACATTAGATTCATGAATGCTGCAAGAGCATTTGTTAATCTAAATGGCATCACAACAAATTCAAAATGTTCATATCGTGAATTGAATGCAGTCTTAGGAATGTCTGCTTCCCTTATTTTCAATTGGTAGTAGCCTTATTGTAAGTCCAACTTTGAGTATACCACGGATCCCTGTAGATGATCACATAGCTCATCGATATTGGGTAGTGAATATTTATTTATTTTTGATGGTCACTTTGCTCAGTTCTTTGTAATCGATACATATTTTCAGTGACCCATCATTCTTTTCACAAATAGAACCGGAGCTCCCCAAAGGGACGAGCTCAGTTTTATGAAGTTCTTGTCCAAGAGTTCCTCTAGTTATTCCTTCAACTTTTTCAGCTTTGCTGGTGTCATTTTTTAAGGCATTTTCGAGAATGGCGTTACTCTAGGAAGTGTTTCGATTACAAATTCAATTTTTCTATCTGGAGGTAGCGAATTCAGCTCTTCAGGGAAGACTTATAGGAACTCTTTAACTACCTTCGTATCTTCCAGTCTCATAGTATTTTGTAGCTTGTTGATCAAATATGCCAAAAATCTTAGTCCTCTTTTTTTTATTAGCTTTCTAGCCTTGACTGCCAAAAGTGTAGTTATTTTGTTGTCTTTGGAGCTATTACCAACTCCAACCTCAACTCCGATTTTTAACTTTACTATTTTGACAAAACAGTCTACCACAACCTGATGCTGATATAATCAATCCATTCTTAGGATGAGATTGTAGTCCTAGATTGGTAGTTCAATAAGATGTGCAATAAACTCTTGATTATCTATACCTATGGGGTAATTTGGATACCTAACACATATCTTTTAACATCTTCCTACCGGGGTATGGACCTCATAAGGAGTTTTCATAGCTTTTGAGGTTAATCCTACTCTCTTCGTACACGCAAAAGTTATAAAAGATGCGTGGCACCCGGATTAAATAGAACTTTATTTAAAAAGTCCTGGATTAGGATGTTACATTACACCACTTGTGTAGGATCCACTCCCTCCTCAACCGCCATGGCATACGCCCTTGGCTTGATCTGTGGGTGTTCTGCTACATTTTGCTGCGATGGGTTTGGCGTTCTGACACCTGTATTTTTGTGATTTTTCGGACAGTCCCTAGCAAAGTGATGTAGGCTTTCGCAGGTTACACATCGTCTTTATTTCTTCCAACATCGATCTTCGATATGGGAAGTGCCTCCTCAGAAGTTGCAGCTCTTCTTTTCGGCCGCTGCTAGCTCTTTTCCTTTTGCCCTCGATGGGCTCCTTGCTGTTGTCTTTGGTTTCTTTCCAAAGAAAATTTTGTTTCTTTTATTTTGGTTGGACTTATCCGACCACTTTTTCTTCTTTCTGTCCTAAATCTTTCGGAGTTCCTGGAACTCCACTTCTAATTTCATGGCCCTCTTAACGAGCCCGTCGTGGCTAGAGGGATTACAGATAGCCAAAGCTCGTCTTAGGTCCGACTTTAATCTCTTGACAAACTTCTTCGTCCGTCTTCTCTCATCCGCTAAAACACGCGGAGCATGCTGGATCAGTCGGCTATACTCCTTTTCATACTCCGCCACAAACAGAAATCCCTGAATTAGGTTCATAAACTCTCTTTCTCTCATTTCTCTAACCATCAAAGGAAAATATTTTCTTGTGAATTCCGCCCTAAATTCGTTCATTCAACCTCACTTCTTAGCCACCTCTGCTCTATAACTTGCCACCAATTATGCGCTGCTTCATCTAGAAGAAATGTGGCTACCTCACCTATTGTTCTTTCGTGCAATTAAGTACTCGGAAGATCTTTTCAACTTCACTGAGCTAAAACTCAGCTTTTCGATTGTTAGTTCTCGTTTGAACCTCGGTGGGTTGAATCTTAAAAATCGGGACAATGGTTTGTCCTCAGCAGCTTCCTCATTGTCTTGCCCTTGGTTAGCCGATTGTCTGCCCTAATTTACTAGTTCCAGTAGCAAGGTAAAAAGCATATCCACCGCTGGTTTCTCTCTAAGGGGTGCCCTTTCACGAAACTCCTCTTGAGAGAGGTTATTCTCTATGTATATTGGGGTTTCAGGTGTAGGGACTTCTTCGAACAATACACGTCTCGGTCTGCCTCGCTTTCTAGATGTTTCAACATTTGACGTACTCTCATGAGTTGCCATTATAATATGAAATTAACAAATAACCTTGTTTAGCATCATTTCATGATCTTAGTTTGTTATGAAACATCAAAACTATCATAACAATATTAAAATGAAATATCAAAGTTGGCTAAGCAATATAACTAAAGTTACGTTGTTCATTAATTTTGAAAGTGATTACGCCACTTTAATACAAAAGGTGGTTACAAGACCATCTATTATACTAGCAAATGAGATGATAATATAACCATTTTGTACCATGCAAACCTTTATCTCACTTCTTATTCTACATAACAAACTTACTAAGGTTAAAGCTAAACTTAGTCACTATACAAGTGCTACTACTACTACTACCACACATCTAATATACATATGTATTTACAATTTTTCAATTTTAGCCTCCCACTCTCAACCCCTGAAGTTTGGGTCCTTCTCTGGATCCTCTTTTGGCTAGATAGCAATTCCATTAATCATGCATCATGATCATTCATACCTCCTTTAGCACCATTAATCCCAACATTACCAAGTCCAACACTGTCAATTCCAACTTCATCAACTCCAACTCTAACATCACTAATCTCGGCATCTCTAGCAACTCTAATTGTGGCATCATCACTACCTACCACTCTATCTCCTCTTACAGCTTTAATACGACCAAACTCCTCGCGCAAGTCGAAGTCCTAGAGGCCTCCGAAGTGCCGATCAATCCAGGCTAACTCATGAGCTATAATGTGCACCTAGGTAAGAGGTGGTGCAAGGATAGTCTTCATGCGTGCTACACGTCTCATACTCCAGCTGGTCCCCTTATCGCTTGGTACGCCAAATGGTCTGATTTCTCCAGCACTCGGTCGACTGGGCACTCTTGGGAAGTTCGGCACGCCGATAATCCTACCTCATACTTTGCTGGCCTCTAATGCATAAATCCTTCTCCCTTTGCATCCACGGCTCCTCATCTCTCTCAAACCTTGGGACATACTCGTCCTTCAAATAGTCCTGAGCCATCTATTATATGCCGAATAATACATCGGCCACCTGTCTGAAGGCATCGTTAAACTGGAGTAAGAGACTCTGGCTCAATTGGATGAAGTGAAGTCGATTATTAGTCGCCACATTCTTCACATTATGATGCTAGCTTTTGTGCCTATCCGCCATCTTTTCCATCTCCATCTTTGCCCACATGTTGTAATCCATAGATAGCTTACGTTGTTCCATATACGCCCTTTTCCAATACTCAATCTCTCGTCCCTGTTTCTTAATCATCCAATCCTTCTCTTCTAGAAAAGCTTCATAATCTATTCATGCTTTCTTTAGCGGCCCAATGTTACTTCCACTAGTGCCACGAATAGAATCACTAAACTCTTTTACCTTTCCTTTTCCCTAGTCCATCTACCCACATCACAACCAACAACCACAACCACAACCACGTTAGCGATTAAGTGATAGAGATTAGTGAAAAAAATCGTAAAACATATAATAGCAAATTAAGAAACTCTAAAGCTTCCTATCCTACATCCTGATATCACCTGTAATGCCTCGGGATCTAGGAACGGCCGTCCCTAGGCCGACAACGCTACCTGTGGCCAGGTAGATCTCTAGCGGAGCAACAAGCATAAAATAGAACATTATACTTAAACAAAAGCTACAACACACATTTATACATAGGTCTTATCATTCATTACATCTCATAAGCTATTCTATTACAACATTGAACTAAGCATACTAGATTTATACAAACTCTGCATGAACTATAGTTCTAGTGACTACAAGTCACCCACTAGGATATCTATTAATTACAAATCGTACATAAACTCTAATCCATAGCCATACATCATCGTCATTTATTACAAACGAAAATACAAAGCACAAATGCATAATCACAATCCAAAAGCCTCCAATTTATTTACCTACACATGGTAACATAATTAAATAAGTCCACTGATTTAGTAAGAATCATAACTATGGAATGGTAAAGGAACAAGGAAAATCCAACAAATGGTTGTAGAGGCAACAAGCTCAATGAATGAAATGAAACATGCCAAACGATTGTAAATATCTTATAAGAAATTATAAATTACTAGCTCGACAAGAGCATAAAACGAATAAAAAACCTTATAGCAAATCGCACAATCGTATAGTAAAGACAGAACTAATATTTGGTGGATCTGTCATCCTTATAATTCGAATTATTCATAATACCCTTGTTCCTCCACAGGTCCCACACTCAAGTGGCTAGTCGAGATAGTGACCCGATCACATAGTGTGATATAAATGTCGACAGTCCGTGTATCATAGGCTAGTCCTGGGAAAACCTATCCCAGGATTCTATAGAACTACCTAAACGAGTATGAAACTATTTAGGGGATCAACTATCGACTCAATGCCGCCCAGCATCCCTCCTGCAATTTTCCAAGGGCCTATAAAACATGTATTGAGGTTAATAGGAAACATAAATTCAAAGAAAATCTCAAGCAATCATTATATGATTATGAGCGCGTATTGAGTAAAATTCTCAAATTAGAACCTCGGACATAAGAATTTCTTTTGGATCATCAATATAGTTTAAAGATATGAGATTTGATTTTTAAGAAATGAGATTGATGAAAAATGTCAAAATTAACCTAAGTTCTATATCTCTCTTGTGGCAGTTAATTTCTTGGAATTTTTAAAAATACATTCCAATGAGTTAAAATATGTTTCTTAGCTCTATGAATATCTAGACTCAATAAATGTTCTAACGGTGGCTTCCTATCAATGATTCAACGGTCGAATTTTAATTTATACTCGTTTTAAGTGAACTCTAGCTACTGCCCTTATTTCCCGCTAGACTGACAAGTTGCCTTCCAAGGGTGTTTTTGATCATGTTTTTCCACAAGTTTTTGGTGATTCTGGATCCTAAAAATTTCTATACTCACTAAGGTTTCCAATAGTATATTTTATGGGTTGGTTTGATGAAGCGAAGTTAAGGTTTCAAACTTAGAAAATAGAAAATATTGCAGTGGATTTCCCTTATTTTTGACAGTAATGGCAAGTTGTTTTCTAAGGGTATTTCTGTTCATTTGTTTTCTTATTTTTGGGTGATTTTTTATCGTAAAAGCATCTATACTCGATGACATTTTCAATGCTATATTATACGAGTTAGTTGGAATAAGGAAAGTTAAGTTTTTAAGCTTGGAAAGTAAGAAGTGTTGCAAACGACAGCAGCTACCCAAGAGTGTCGTGATTTATTTTCAAAACTCAACCTACTTTATGAAATCATCAAGTTATTAATCACAAGTTTGATGGTCCAATAAGCTTCTTATATCCACTAGAGACATGTTAATGATCCATCATAACAAGGAAGCTTAATCAACAATCAATATCATGATATTTATCAAAGCAAGCAAATCAATGAACAAAACCACAAAGCAAGGGAGCAAGCTCATATCACCAAAAGATCATCAAGATAAAGTGGCTAGAATGAAGGGAAGTATAGTCATGATCCTTACCTTATGTGCTAGGTGAAAATTCTTGATTTATTACTTAGGTTATCTCCAAGCTAATCTCATACACAACTAAAATATTCATTCAAAATCATATTCATCCCAAACCTCACTATAATATTTTCAAATTGAATTTGAACTTACCATATTGCTTGATGTAAGTAAGAGATGAGTAAAACCCCTTACTAATCCCCTTTAATTTGTATGATGAAATTAAGAGAGAAGTGAAGTAGTGTGTGAGAATTTTTTTTCTTTGTTGTATGTTTCGGCCAAAGGGAGAAATGGAAGAAAGAAATGGCTTCTTTTTTGCTACGTACTCATACATATATACTACTTATACATACATAAGATGTCTTCCAAGTTGGAAGGAGAAAATGGCAATTTTGTGAAATTTTGGAAGTTGATAATAAGTTTGTTGGTGATGAGTTGGATCATGTTGGAGTTTGCTTTTAAGCACATGGTATTATCTCTTAGTTGATTTTTTTGTCTTCCATTTGTGTGTGTGTGTGTGAGTGTCATTTTTTTTTTCATTTTATTAAGAATAAAGTTTGGAATTGGCTTTAAAATTAGGCTAACTCTTGGGCCACATATTGATTTGGCTTGGGCTTGAAATAATGTTTTGGATCGGATTCGATTAAGATAAAATTTTTGGTTACTAAATTTAAATATTTTTGCCATTTAAAAATTTTCGAACAATAGCGATTAAAATCATTTAAAACAGCATTAGGATTTTGGAATTTTTGACGATAAGGTTTGAAAATATAATTATGAAAATTTTTGGGCCAAAATAAAATTTTTTTCGAAGTTAATGGGGTATTTTAAATAAATTTGAGTTGAAAGAAAAATCTTAGAAATGAAAATCCTTTATCGAGAAAATTATTCTAAATAATCAGAAAAAAATTCAGGTTGGAAAAGAAATAATTTAAATAGGATTAGAAGAATTTTCGGATTGTTACAGTTATGTGCATGGCTTGTGGTCAGTATAACTTATGCATAGCAAAGAAATTTGTACATGATAGTTTGTTTAGAATTTGGCTTGTAGCCTTGAGACATTTCGATTTGTATTAGATATTGAGGCATAGTGTATACGTTTATATGTTGGTATGTTTGTTTAGTTACTTTCCTTATATTTATGTTATATCGATAGAAGTCCGCATGCTCACACGTAATGTTTTTGGCCCAGGGAAGGATGTTCTAGGTCCGGGGGTGTTACATTGGGACTGTAGAGGTGACTCCTATGAGCTCAAGAGGTGATTCTTGCGATTGTAGCACTTTGTCCTCTAGACTCAAGAGATGGCTTCCATATGCGTAGCACTTTGCCTCGCATAGCACTTAACTGAGTTAACTCCTTTTGACTGGTGGTCAATTCTGATACCATTTGTCACTTTCCAAGCACAAGGGGCCTAGGAGGTACACGATTTGCTTGAAATCTATTGTGTGCAATCTGAAATTGAGTTGAGAATAACTTACTCAAAAAAAATATCCAATTATTGTATACAAATTATTTGGCCACAACTTATATAATAGTAGTTGTCTTCATTATTTTCCCAATGTGGGACAAGGGACATTACAGCCTTTGTCATTGATTTTTAGAGATCAATTGATAATGTCTTGTCTTGTGCTTGGATATGCGATGAGATCATGGCTTTTTTTTTTTCATATCGGTCCTAGCTTTATAAAGAGCGTATTGATTCTTATCAAAGAATAACAAGATTAATTGAGGCTATTCAAATAGGCTTAGGTCAACTAAATGGTATTCCCGCAGCAATTGGGTTTATGGATTTTGAGTTTATGGGGGGCAGTATGGGATTTGTAGTCAGGGAGAAAATCACTGGGCTAGGTAATACATCTAACTATTTGGATGAGTTTTATATTCAAACACCCTTGCTTATTGACATCATGTGTCATTTGTGCATTCTGCCTTAGTGGTCGAGTTGGCAGTGATCTTTAGCTTGAAATTCTTTCTAAACTAGTTATGCTGCCACTAGGGTAAAATTCAAATCCATAGTTGGATTCCTTGTTATCTACATTAGATTGAAAGCCATTATTTGAAAATTTCTCAAATTTCAATCATCCACTACTGCAAATCAAGGACAAGTCCTTTGTGCTTGTGAAGTTCCAGAGGATTGTTCATTCAGGGTACTCCCAATGATATTTAATTGGATTGGATTGGTAGCATCTCATAAAACTTTGGAGCTTGAGCTACTTCTAGACTCATATATGACATAACATCCCATCCGTTTCCTTAGAAAAGAGGCATAAAGTATGGGAAACATTCATTTTTTCCCTCGTTTTTCATCTAAGGACCTTAGACTTTGAGATAGAAGGAATAAATCTCATTAGAAGTGTCCACTCTGGGACACCCTCATCCTAAACTTTTTTTTAATACATAGCTTACTACGAAATTTGGGGTAGTCAAACATTCTACTCAATTTATCTCCATAGATCCGTATTCTCAATACGAAGAATGTTTTTCCAAGTAAATTAGGAACTGTGTAGATAAACCTTGCCTTAGTGCACTTTAAAATTTCTATCCCATTCTGTAATAAGTTAGAATGTCATGGACTAGAGCACCAAAATCTTACCCGCACTCCCACTAGCTGTTTAAAACACACATTTCTAAGTTTGATTTTGATAGCGTTCATGCATCTATTTGTGAAACTTCATTTGGTAACTTGGAACTTGACTAGAGTTTAGTCTTTTTGACTTTCTTCTTTTTCCCAATTTGATCCAGGAGCAGAGGCCCTGGGTGGGGGTGGGGGTGCTACAAACTTTACATGTTTAATCCTCTCAATCAAGATATCTAACAAATCAAATGAGTGGCACCACCATTATCAACAAAGTCAATTATCTCCTTCCGATGATGTAAACAATGATGGATCACTTAATACTCCCTTACTCCCCAACACTCCTCACACCCACAATTGCTATGCTCAACTGACCCAAATTATTGTGATTGGCAGCTCCATCACGCCATCACTTGGCCTACGACCCTTTGCATTGGCATGGTCGGCACATCCTTCCTGCACAACTCCTATCAATAGTAGCTCGTAGTCAGGGAAACACTATTGGTTAATCACCTGCATTGCCCTAGTTGTTAGCCTCAAGCCCTGTTGGTCACCCTAGCTGCCGCGACTAGTGGCTAACCCACTATCTTCTCCTTCACCGCTACCCTTTTCCTTCTATTTTTTCCCTCACTAGAAGCTATCTCCAATACAAATGGGAAAGAAATGACTAATACACTTAATGAATTCTAGACCATAGAGAGAGAATATCTTAAATGAGGAGAAAAGCAACACTAAAGTTAATAATAAAGGTGAAAACCCAAAAAGCTTTACCTTGTGACTCCTTAGTAAATTTTCAAGACATTAAGTAAGGCAAATGACAAGGTCCTATCCTATATACATATAAAACAACAAAAACAAAATGTTATTCCCTCTCATTTCGAATCTACAAGTCGAATCTTGAGTAGCGGGACTATATGATGTACTTATTATGTTCCTAAACAACATAGAAAGTACATATAAAAAAATAGTATTAAATATAGGTATAATGATAATAATAAGTAGAAGTTATTATCCGATAATAAATAAAATTGAAGGAAAATGAAAGGGCTAGGCCCATGAGCCTATTAGCCCAATAAACACCTAGCATAAAAGCTATGAATACCTTAAAAGATAATAGGAAAAGGGTTACACACTTGTTTTTACTGAAAGAGCATTTTAACCTACAATTTTTGAGAGCATAAATATTAATTATGGTCCGAGTCAATAACCAATCAATTTACTTTCCTTTCTTGGACTGAATTTTGGACTACATCAATAAGACACATTATTACATATAACATGTTGCTATTTTTCTTATATAATATTTAATTAAAATATTTCAAAATCTAGTTTCACTTTTGGATAAGATATTACATTCACTTAATACATCAATATTGTTGCATCACTTTTATCAAATATCAAATACATGAGCTAATAGACAAATAAACTAACATGCAGTAGCAAAAACTCAAATGCTACAAATGGGATCAAACCCCACACCTCTTTTATAAAAAGAGAAACATCGTGTGAGACCCCAAAAATTCCCCTAATTTAATTTTTAAACCCTCTTGTTTGATCAATAAATGTTTTAAAATATTTTTGAGAGAAACTCTAATCGGTAATTGATTTTTCACTGATTTGAGATTTTCTCACAATTAAAAATATTTTATCATTTTCGAAAAATTCATATTATATTTAAAAATTATTAAAAATATTATTTTCCCACAAAAACTTTCATAATCATATATTTTCAAACCTTTAAAACTTCAATAACGGTTAAAATTTCTCGGTAAAGAAAAATTCATTTTAAAAATTTCTTTCGGCCTAAAACTTTTTGGGAACACGTTATTAATTTCAAAAATAATATTTTAGGCCCAAAAGATTTTTGAAATTTCAATTTAAACCATAAGTTTTAAAATTTTAAAACTCAGTACCGTTTTAAACGCTTTTAATCTCTATTATCCGAAAAACTTTAAAACGGCAAAATTATTTTGATTTAGCAATCAAAAATATTATTTCAATTAAATGTGGTCCAAATATGATATTTTTAATCCAAAACCAAGCCCATTGGCCCAAGGAATTGAGCCCAACACATTACTATTTTTTTTAGCCCACAAACCAAGCCCATTTTCAATTTTTGACCAAAAGGAGAGGGGGGGAAGATGGTCAGCCGAACACACCCACACCCACACACTCACTATGTGATAAAAGTTGTGATAAAACCATGTGTTGGAATTAAAGCTCTAGAATATTTCTTTGACCTCATGGCTTAGGTCATTTTCCAACATCATTATTTCTTTAATTAAATGCTAAGTATTATACCATTGAAAAATACATACATATATATACATTAGAGTATATATACATAAGGAAGAAAAGAGAAAAAAATACTCTATAACCTCAGCCATTTTTCACCTCAAAACCAAACAAGAAAAGGAAGAAAAGAATAAGAAATTTTTCCTCTTTTACTCCATATTTCTCCTTATAAACCTACGGGATATTGCTAGGGACCTTTCTTATTTTCAAATGAACGAGTTTAGGTAAGGTTTGGTTGTGTTTTAGTAAGATGATTTACTAGAATTATGTGATTTAAGGGATCTCTTTCCATGATGGGTTCTAGTGGAGTGAATGAAGTAGACAGTTGGAAACTCTCAAGTTAAACCACAACAAAAGGTAAAGGTCATGATATCCCCTTCTTCATGTCCTTAATATTTTGTTCATGGTTCCAATCTCTTGAAAATTCCATTGGTAATATGTTTATTGGTATGATTATTGATGGAATCTTGATTATCATGAGCTTATGGTGCTGGATCTATTTGAAACTTTGTTGTGATGTTGTTAATTGAGCTTGATTTAGCCTATATAATCTGAACTATGAATCTGATCTTAGAGTTATAAGAAACTTAGTGGATCATCATTTAGACTTAGTGGTTGAATGATTTCTTGAATTAAATGAAGTTTGAACATATTGTTTGCTATCGAGTACCTTGAGCAGAACACTCATCTCACTTAGAAAATTTGAAAACGCCACTTATACTACTTCAAAAATTTCATATAAGGTACCGTCAGAAACCTCTTTGAGTCTAGATGATGTTAGAATTAAGAAACACCCAAAAACATGAAGGAAAATGGCAGAAAATTGCATTTGAATCAAACCTGCCCTTTTGGCCAAAACAGAGGATGCTTCCGTCTTAACCCCAACTTCAAAAATTCATAACCAAACTTCTACATACCCAAAAAAATCCAAAAGTTTACCATTTGAAACTTCATTGAGTGTAGTTATCATTAGAATCAAGAATCACCTGAATCCATGAAGGAAAAAGACCAAAAACACCGTTTGATTCGAACTTGTCAGTTTTCTTGGGTGTCAGGGGATACACTGACCTATGTCCTAACACATCCCCTAATTTCAACTCTTTGGAAACTACTCATTTCTTCACCAAATCGAACCCAAAAATAGAGGTTTAGAAACTTTGTTAAGTGTAGATAATAATAGGCTCAAGAATTTCTAAAATCCATGAAGGAATCAACCTAGAAAATTTTGTAAACTCAAATATGTCCAGTTGATTTGGGAATTTGGCATATTCTTAAGTCAAATTTAAAAATTTATAACTAAAGTTCTACTCATCGAATTTTTAATATAAAACCACCGTTGGAAACCTTATCGAGTCTACATAGTTATAGAACCAAATTTCCAACTTTATTTCATCAATTGTATTTTTAAAGTGGCCCAAAAAATCACTGCCGCTCTAAAGATTCTCAAAACCTTATATATTTGACATTTTCAACCAAAATAGCTTTAAAAAATAATCTCCTATAATTTTTAAGTCTAATTTGATAATCCAAGTAGAATTCTTATGTCTTAAGTCCAAATTCCTAAATTTCATTATATCCAATTTCTCGAATTTGATTCCATATTATGAATTCTGGGATGCTCCAAGCTATATTGTCCCGGTATTGAAAATCTTGGATGTTCCAAGTCCTATTGTATATTGATAACCCCTTTTGTATGATATGTTGGGCCCTGAAAATCTTCAGGGGAATTGATTGGGCGATATCGGGTCGACGATCGAAACCCCTGGGAATTCTTGTCTGTTGGGTAGTTCGGAAGAGTCCTGGAGGTAAGATTCCGAAGAGCTATTCCTGAAACTCATGGTCGACCGCGCTGTGGCGGCTGTATCTCGAGTTTGTTTGACACTCTGTGGACAAGTGCCCGGAGAAGTGAGCGGAGGGATAAGGATATATGTACATTATATGTTGAAGTTATAAGAGTGACAGATCCATCAAATATTTGTTTCAGCCTTATATGATTTTTGACATTCGTATCATGATTTGAGCTTCGAATTATGACATTTGCTTTTTGAATTAAATTTTCGGATTTATGATTGTATTGAATTGAATTGATTGTTTTGTCACGAATGTCAAAATTTTATCGTCAATGATCGATTATACTCCTACTGTTATTCTTTGATTCCTAATTTTTTTGTCGTTCTTCATGATCTTTACTAAGTCTCTCGACTTATTTAATTTCACTACATGTGTAGGTAAGTAAATTTGCGGAATAAGGCGACTATCGTTATCCATATGTTAGTTTATGTTGAAAAAATCGATTAGGGACCTCCTTTGTAATAGTTAGGATAGTTCATAGTTATTCATGTACAGTAGTTTGATTTTTTTTAGAACTTTTATGATATTGTAAATTATAGGTTGTAAGACAACAATGTATATTTGATGTATATTATGCGTTAAGATAAACTTTG
This sequence comes from Handroanthus guayacan, assembly GCA_014898755.1. NCBI lineage: Eukaryota > Viridiplantae > Streptophyta > Magnoliopsida > Lamiales > Bignoniaceae > Handroanthus > Handroanthus guayacan. The sequence continues at coordinate 569,176 of JACFYI010003722.1, forward strand.
AATGTTTTATATAATCGTGTTCACATTAATTTTAGTATTTAGTTTAGTTACTTATGTATGTGAGTAATGTCCTGGGGATTAGGGCGGAAGTGCACAGGGACCCGGGGCGTTACACATTGTCACTTTATCTAAAGGAAAGCTGCTTTGGATTTTAGTTTTAGGACACATAAGTCCAAGTCGAAAGACTAAATTGACTAAACATTAATCTTAAATCGACTATTAATGAAATTGTTTATTCATTCTCTCAGAAAAAATATATACGCATTGAATTATAGGTTAACAAGTTTGGATATTTGATGCATTCGGATATCCAAATGATTGCGATCAAATACGAATATCCCAAAAATCATATTCGGAATTGATTTTTGAATAATTATGATTGGATATGGATATATCCGAATACATGTAATGTTTAATAGATACAAATTCAGATATAATTCTTTAATAACTATTGGACATCAGTGTGAACACGAATACAAATATTATAAAGCTAATTGGACGGGAATGTGCATACAAATACATATTGTATCCCCATGCTTAATTTCCATTTACACCTCCAATGACTTCAGCCTAGAATTTTCTAGGATACTCTCTAATGCCTTGTTTTTAATGCATTGTCTCAATTATTATTATCAGCAAAATGAAATACATGGTGAAACAAATAGAAATTATAGTAGCCTGAAATATATTTGCTCTAGTCCAGAATAGATCAATAATTGGGCCAAAAAACTTATTCCTTATTACGAACTCCATGAAAAAGAAACATTAACTTATTCATTACACCATTCACCATTGTGAGAAAATACAATCAAAAATGAGTTTCTAAGGTCTTGATCATAAACATTTAAGTTATAGAATTCATGTGACAGGGAATGATGATTTCGAATAGATTTGAACTTGGAATACTTACTCCAAAAATTGAAGGGTGCCTTATTTCATGAGCATCAATGTTGTGGCATAGTTGTTTGAGATCGAGCTTAATTTGCTACATTTCACTTATTTGCACTGATGACCAGGACCAGACGGCGCTTTTGGGGATGGCAACGGAGGATTTGGTGGCCGTATTGCATTGTCTAAGAAAGTAGAGAGAATAAAATGAGTTGATTTGATGCATGCTTATATGGAGGATGATGATAATTACATAAATATGTAGGTGAGTTACAGACCTCTCTTAGAGATAGCATAACTATTGACTATAGCTAACACCTTTCTCCCTTTCAAAATTACAAGGACCTTTCTTTTGAAAATTCTATATTTACATGTCTCCCCATCTGTTAGGATCTTGAAAGAAAATTGCTGATATCATCTAAAATTTTGATTGATTTTCCTAGTTTACCCTTTTGACTATACATTTTTACAATTTCTTAATTTTTTTATGGACAAAGATATCCTTAGTGATTTAGAAAAGCGTCGAAAAATTTAGGGCTTTTTTTAGTTTGACATATTTTTATAGCCATCTTTGTCCATAAAAATTTTAAAAAAGTGTTAAAAATAGGGTTAAAGGATTAATTAGGAAATCAATCAAATTTTTAATGATATCAACTGCTTTGTTCCAGAATCCTAATAGAAAAGGGAGCTATATAAATAAAATATTTTTAGATGGGATATTTTTGTAATTCCAAATGAAGGAAGGGTATAGTATTTCCCAGGGGAGGTGCTGTAACTAACCATAAATATAGATGCGCATGCCAAGAAGCTGAACCATGAGTGAGTGGCTCAATCGACTTTAATTTAGATAGAATCTCGATGATGATGATGATGATGATGATGATGATGTGGGCACTGGGCACTTGTATGACAGCAAATACATTGAGTACATGAATTCTGATATTCTGCTAACGCATGAAGTCTAGGTAGGAGTAAATTTTTATTTTTTGTCCCATAAGTTAGGACGTGTATATTTTTTATCCCAATAATTTATATTTTCTCATATTAAGGACATTAATTTCAAATTTTACTTTCATAATGAATCCTTTGACCCCTCCCAAGTTTTCAACATTAAAGGTCACGTGCATATCACGCGGTCACTAAAAATATGATATGCACTTAACGGACATTGGATATGTACGTGATTTTCAGCCATTAAAACTTTAATGGGAGGGGGATTAGAGAACCCAATGTAAGAAAAAAAAATAAAAAATAAAAAAGTGTAGTTTACTGTCCTCAATGTAAGAAAAAACATAAATAATTTGGACTAAAAGGGTGCAGGGCCTAAGTTATGGGATTGACAGTATAATTTACCCTATAAATTGTAACGCCCCGGATCCTGAAGCATTTTGCTCCGAGATCCGAAGTGCTACTCGCATACGAAAAATCATTCCAAAACCAAATAGAAACTAAAACAGAATATCTTTCATGCTATAACTTCAGAATATTGTTCTTACAGTCCAAAAATCCAAAATACAATTATAATTCCATCTGTCTATACAAAAATAGGCTATTTCTAAATTCTATCAGCTCAAGTCCGTATAATCATTCATGTTACAGGCCTAATCATATACATTATACACCATAGAGTTCCACGATCTATACCGAGCTTCAGTCTATCAAATCTGGACTTAGGAACCTACATAATGATATGGTGAAATCATGAGTCACACGACCCAGTAAAACTCACGGCACAGGAATAGGAATGAGAGAGTTCCAAATAACGGGGACGTTAACAACAAGACAAGAATGTGATTTTCGTAAACGAACTTAGAACAAACAGCACGAGCAAATCAAGTACTTATCGATAAACATTTATCACATTCAAGTCGTATGGCTGAAGCAATTATTTGGCAGGTCTGTCACCCTTATAACTCCAACTTATATCATTAGTATTTCCTTATCCCTCCAAACTCCCGAGGGAGCAACTTATAAATAGTAAAGCACAGCCGACGTACGTGCTTTAGGATAGCTTTTTAGAACCCTACCTCTAGGGCCGTCCGAACTACCCCACTTGTAGGGATTTACAGGAGCTTAGACCGACAACTCGACGTTGTCCAATCTGATACTCCTGAAAATCCCCAGGGCCTAACTTGCTTGTTTGCTTGAGGCTAACAAAAAATGAAACGTTCGAACATATCATGCAATCGTGAAGCCGTTTGGCCTAGTTTGATTGACCAAATAACAAGAATTGAACAAATTTGGAGTCTAGGTCAATCGTTTCATTCGAACAAACGAGAATCGGACTACGGACTAGAGGATTCTTGTGTTAGAAATCTTAAATGTATTTTAAGAAAGGTGAGATATGGACTGGTACATCGAAAATGGAGTCGAAAACGCAACCGAGCTCACTAGAATGAGCGCTTGAGCGCCCGTTTGGGCGCTTGAGCGCTCAAATAGTGACTCACGTCACGTATCTGGGCGCTTGAGCACTCAGTTACGGCTTAAAAATCAAGGTTCCAAATTTGAAGTGGGCACTTGAGCGCCCAGAACAGTGCTTAAATGCCTATCGTCCGGAAAAAAATGTTGGAAAATGGTAGCTGGGTGAGTGCTTGAGCGCCTAGCGGGCGCTTGAGCGCTCACCTTCGGCTGGAAATCTTTGATTTTTTTTCATTTTTCATTTCTTTTGGTTTTTGACTTGAAAATTCCACTTTTGGGGCTCTTTTAAACTTATGGGAATTTATGAAATGTCATTTTAAACTTTTGTTAAGGATTTTTGAGAAAACGAAGTCGAGTCAAAGGTTGACGTTTTGTCCATATCGTATATTTTCTTAGTTTTAAAACATCAATCCTCTCATAGTCCATGGTTCAAGATTTGGGTCCAAACTAAGGCATAAGTGTTCATGTCTAAGGAGTTCAACAAGCATTAGGTCTAGCATATCAACAATATCTAGCATAGGATATCAAGAAAATGCAACAATAGTATTACCATGCTCATAATAGTAATGATATTGACATGATCAACAACATCATAAGCTCAATATAAGCAACGAGCAAAGCATGGAAGTGAAGAGCATATGATCGTATGAAAGAGGCAAGAATTCCATAAGTCTTACTTGTCGTCCGGAGCTTAAAATGTTAGGAATCGAGCAATCCGAAAGTGTGACGTCTAGACATAAAGACAAATGCTTATCAAACTCACATCTTACTAATCATAATATCTATTTAGAACTAAGTCTTACTTACCGAGGCTTGAGCAAACACCCTTGATTTTTCCCTTTTCCCTTAATCTCTTGTATAGCAAAGTGTTTGTGTGTGTGTGCAAGTGTGGTCTGCCGAGAGGAGTTGAGAGGAAATGAAGTGAGATGGTGTTTGGTTTTCTTTCAGAAATCTTTAAGAATGTAAAGGATTTTTCTCCCATTCCAACCCCTTATTTATAGTGTGAAGTTTGGAAATTGCTTGGCGCAGATTTCGTTGGATTAAAATAGATCAAATCCTCACCAAATTTCACCAACCATTAAGGCAATTGAAAGCAAGAAATCCAGTGGAAACCATACCTCTGCAGATCACAATTTCAGGCCATACTTCCCTATCTTTTCTTGCCTTTATTTATTTAATTAATTGTTTATTTAAGTATTTAAATAATGAATTGAAATGTGGTTAAAGTTAGGGTCTTGTTTAGGCTTGATTTAGGGCTTATTAAAATGTATTGGACCAAGATATCGGGGTGTAATCAAGGGAATGATTTTTCGGATGTGGAAAACATATCTTGAAATTAAGTCGTTCTCGTTTTATTTGAAATTGATTTAATTTACGAAACCAATGATTCGAGAATTTTAATTTGGGAAAATCTCGGGGCTCGTTTGGATTAAAATGGGGCATGAAACAAAACTTAAATATGTGAAAATCTTTTGAATGCACAAAACTTATTTGACGTCAAAACGATGTTCGTGATTTTGAAAATGAATTATTATTCGAAAATAGGTGATTCAAGATTTTATTTTTAAGGGAATTGTTGGGGTGTCACATAAATACCAAGAAAAATAATCACAGAAGATACACCTTGCTACAATTCTATTATGCATAAACTAGTTTGTGAATTATACAAGTCTATTATGTATAAACTTAGTTCATTAATCTTAACAAAGGAATCCTTCGTTTATCCATACGAAAATGTCGTTTTATGACTAAAATGCGAGTAATTATACTAAATTTTAATTTTTTAAATTTATCCTAATTACGTAACAAATACATTTGGCACACGTTTAAATTTCTTAAGTAACAGTTCCTCCACAATTTTTTTTACACAGATTTTTTGTTGCACGAGAAGGGTCATATTTTTTCATCTTCACAATTTCTTATTTTCTTAATTTAAAAGAATTTAAATATTTTTAAATAACTTATGATACATAAGTTATATTTTATACGTGGGGAGACCATGTGCCACAATTGCTACTAAGTAAATAAATAAGTTATGTTTTCCATAGGTGCATTACTAGGAAATTTTTAGCCAAAGTGTGACAGTTTTAAACATTTTCTTTTTTAATTTTACAATTACTTAATGGACTTAGAGGATGTTTGCATTGCTTCTGCTTTAAAAAGAAGTGATTTTCATGTAGAGAAGTTGAAAAGTTTGTTGTAAAAGTCGGTAGTAAAAATTGAGAATGTTTATAATTAAAAGTTAAAATGTACTAAAAAGTTACTAGTGGTGTTTGCAAAAAAAGTGATTTTTCATATATTTAATTATATTTTTAAATTTGAAATTATAAAAATAAGGGTAATATGTTATTTTTATAAAAAAAATTTGTCCAAAAAGCAGAAGTTAGAATTTAAAAGCATTTCCTCAGGTGCTTTAAATTTTGGTTGATTTTAGTTAAATTTCACTTTTGCAAAAGTAGAAGCTACCTTACTAAACAATTTCAAAATCACTTTTCAATAATTAGAAACTAAACACTGCTTCTACAATGCCACATACCCTATTAGAAGGGTTGCGTAAAAGTTTGGCATACTAGCAAGGGTTTTAATTTACCCCATTTTGACATTAGATAACTGATCAAGAATGTTAATTACTTTTGTCGATATTATGTTATCTAACTTCACTACCAAAATACTAGGCATTCGCTGTGGAAAAATAACTAGGAAAGTAATTTTGTAGCTAGGGCTATAAATTAGCTAATAAAAACCATTCGTAGCATGCAAATATTAATTTTTATAATCAGCTATCATCAATTTTGTATTTAAAGTTAGCTAGTGTATCTGCTAGAGATTTGGTTACGAATCAACCATAGTGAAATTCTTAGCAGATACACTTGTAACTAAATTTAGCTACGAAATTGACCATAGCTAATAATAAGAATTAATATTCGCTATGAATAGCTTGTAGTTAATTTGTGGCCCTAGCTATAGAATTGATTTCGTAGCAATATCTTTCAAAGCGGATGCCCATGCTTTTTTGTAATGCTTTTGTGGCAATTATATTATTGTTTTGATCTCCCCACCTTACCTTTAGAGCATGTTTATTATGCCAAATCATCTTTCCAGAAATCTTGATTCCCACTTTTTATTTTCTATTAAATGTTTGGTATCTACAAATAAAATGGGAAATATCAATTCTTTGAAAATCAATTTTCCCACTTAAGTAAAAAAAAAATATCCCAACTACGTGAATTTGACCACTATTTGCAAATAAAATGATTTCTTTCATTTCTTAATTCCAAACAATTCGATTAGGAAATCCCTATCCACAATGACTGGGAAAATTTGGAATAAAATTAGAGATCTATTCACCCAATTTTATTCTCATCCAGTTATAACATTATAATCAATATCTTTATATTTTTTAATTTATATATTGGAATTCGCATATGTTAATCATACCAATTATTAAAAACTACATGTGCAATTTTAAGCATCAAATTCATAAGATGCAATGATTTGTAAAATTGTATTTGTATCTTTTTAGTATACCAATTATTAAAAATAATACGTACAATTTTAAACGTGAAATTTATGTAGTGTTTGCATAATTTTTCAATTTTTTAATTCATATTAATTTAACTTGATTTCAAAATTATTCATCTAATGATATTTGAATATACGCACCATATGTATTTTACACATAATCATATTATACATTGCACATATACTCATGACGGCATATTAGTCAACATGCGCACTATTTCGTTCCCTTCTCATTTTTTAATTTCACTTATGCAAACACAAGGATAAGGAGGACCATTCATTTCTTGCTTTGTAGGTGACAATAACCAAACATAATTTTAGAGTGTAAAAGCTCATGGATGTATAGACTTATTTTTATTTAACGGATCAACAAGTGGATATATTGTCCAAATCTTATCAAAATAGCAAAATTATGCTCAATTCGGTATGCTAGCATAACCACTGTGGATCCTTTATTCCAATTCGCATTTCATCTTTGTTCTATTGCACGGATGCTTGCCAGGTGTGTGGCATCTACAATTCTATATGTTTATAAGAAATGATTTGATACGCTTAGCATGTATTTAAGATATGAAATAGGAGATGAAACATCATTTTGGAATAGAGGATCCTATCCATAATATACATAACTGCCTCCCAGAAATTAATGCTAATTTCGATAATTAGGATCCTTTATTCCAATGTTTTATCTCATATTCTATTGTATAAATACAAGTTCAGTATATATATTAAGCATTTCCTCATAAAAACATATGATTGTATCTTCTTTATTGTGCTTTATTGCTTTGCTATTTATTTTCTAACTGAAAGTTGTACTGGTTTTTACTAATTCAAGGCAATGCTAATGCACAGTTTCAACCTGTAATTTTTTTTAAGTATTCTTTTCGCTACATAATTTTTGAAAACGCTAATTCACTGCCTAAGGCAATCTTTGGTTCTCAGATCTGTTAGTAGTGGCATGATAAACTTACACAAACTTACATTTAAAAAATGAATGATTGAATCATGACATTACGAAGTTTAAAAGAATACTCACACTAAACGAAGCGGAAAAATATCAAGAAAATTACATTTTTAATCCCAAACTATAGGTCCATTTGCAATCTAGCCGCACTTTTTGTAATATTCAAATTTTGTCCCACAATTTAATTGGCGTTAGCAAACTTAATCCTGCCATTAAATTTTTAAAAGAAAACACACGTGAGGAGCATATGACCTTTAACTTTTGACTTAGGAAACACATCTCATGTACTTTGCCAAATCACGTTAAGAAACAAAAATGTTAGAGCAACCTCTAGAGAGAATTACAGCCCATCTTCTATGGACTCGTATTCTCATCCCAAATGGATTTAAAATAAAAAATGAGTAAAATATATATGAATAACACATTTGTGACGAACTTGTAATTAAATTTTATAACAAATTTTTAGTTTATGATGGAGAATTCCATTACAAAAGTTAGTGCTGTGACGCACTTCAATTCTCTCATCATAACGAAGGATATACTAATGAATTTGTGGCAAAATAATTTGTGATGGATTCTTAAATTTGTAATGGAATTTTCCTCTAATGACGGTGGTATCTTCTGCAGCATAAGACAGGGGTGGGGTGTTGCTTGCTAATTAAGAAAATAGAGAAGTTATCAATTAGAAGTTTCACAAAAGATATTACTACAAAAAGCCCATATATTAAACACTATTTATGCCACCGGTACCTGGAAATATTTTTGTTGCTTGAATTAGTGAAAAGGTAAGCAATGTGAGTATGAAGAAGAACACCATCTTGAACCATTCCATCTTCCCAAACTGAGATATGCATGAGATTATGATATAAGTGAGTGTGTATATATATAGTTGGTTAGTAGAGTTAGTCAATATCTACTTATTTAAATTTTCCATCAGATTTAGTTCCACCTTTTTCAACTTGTATTAAAATTGGATAGTTACCTCACCTGCCGAGATTTGACCTAATTACAAAATTATTTCTTAAGTTTGAAAAATTACAATAACACTGTTATAGTATTCTAGTATTGTTAACCTAAAAGGAAATTCACTTATAATATTTCAGTCAATTTGTTATATTTTCAAATGATCTAATCTTAATATGCATAGGGTATTATCATTATTTCCTTAATCACAAAAAATATTTCTGTAATTGAACTAAATATTAGGAAGTTTTTAGATAATTGTCCTATTAATTTTTGCATTATAAAAGTCATGGATGCGTAGGTCAGTAGCTTAATCAAGGGAGAGAGAGGAAGGAAAAAAAAAAAGGCCTTTGTTGTAGATTTTCTCTTTATTTTGCAGCCTATTTCAATTTTTCGCGGTTGACTAGTAGCTTAAACCTGTTCAAAATTCAATTCCACGTGGACGACTTCTTTGCGTTGGCATTAATTGTTTGGTGTGGAATTTCATATATATATATATATATATATGTTTGCTTCCTTGATGTCTTTCTGGTCTAAACTAATTAATTTATCGTGACTTTTGTTGATCAATTTTTGGATCACAAACAACCATTAGAAATAGTGTCGTCTTTGGATTTTTTATTTAACCCATTTATGATTCTATACTTGCAGTGGTCGCACGTAGTTTTTGCATGCATAAATGCATTTTGAATGTTAAATAATAACAAAGTACCAACAATTTACAATGTGAAAATAGTAACAAAAATTTGTAAAAAAAAATATCTATAAGTTAACTTTGACATAAAATTTACAAATTTCTTTCGTAAATTTCAAAGCCACTCAGAAGACATTTTTCTTTCTTTCTTTCTTTCTTTCTTTTTTAGAGAGAGGAACAATTAATACATCCGATTCTTAATATTAATACATTAAATCAATAACAGTTGAAATCAATAACTAGGAAACAAACATCTAACCAAGCTATTATACAGTAAAAAAAAATCAAACAAAGCTACTATTTAGTAGAATAAAATGTCCCACACATGTGTTGGGAGAATTGAACTCATGACCATAAAGTCATGAGATCTCTTCCTAACCAATTAAAATAGAGCTCATCAACCATTTAGAAGACATTCAATTATATGCAAAGCCTCGGGAGGTCTTGAGGTAATATCCATTTTTTCCAAAATAATCTTATTAGTGGCATGAGTTGTCAACAAACGTAAAACACTAGATGTCAACAATTGAAAATTTTAAGAGGCAATTAATGACTCACGAGGAAAGTATTGAATTTGTAAAATAACAAGAAAAGGGTTGATATTACCATCATTCCCCGAGAGGCGGGATGTAATTAACGTGCGTGTGTTTGATGGCACATATTAGGGTGGATTGTGGTGTGTGAAATATCACAATTTATTATTTGATAGGAGAGATTAAAGAAGTGGATTGGCCCAGTGAATGTGTAATGCCCGCATTATTTATGTTACTAACCTCTATTATTAATCTCACATTGGGGGGTGAGATTGAATCACCCATTTTGGAATGTAAGGAATTGTAACACCCCGAGATTTTCTTAATTTGAAATTTTCAAATCGTCAATTTTACTTACCAAAACGATTTTAATAAAACGAGCAACGTTTTAATTTTA
>JACFYI010003722.1:583799-616378 GCA_014898755.1 Handroanthus guayacan
TTTGAAAAACGGTAAGTTAAATTATAAATTAGGGAATTTTCGGGGTGTTACATTGAGTGTGATATCTGTTAATTCTGTTAATTTGATCTGTTTGTTTTGAATTGTTCTGATCTGTTACTGAAATCACATTCTTGTCTCGTCTGTCGATATGCTTATCGTTTGGAACTCTTTCACTCCCTTCTCCATGCCATAAATCTTACTGGGTCGTGTGACTCATGATTTTACGATATATATTTTGTAGGATCTTAAGCTGTGAAATATTGCATGAGGAATCAAGTCCGATCTGATTAAGTTTTTGGAACTGTATTAAGTTTTAATAGCTTGGCTAGACTTGTGAACTTATAACTTGTAATTATGGTTAGTTAAGCTTATCTTGAAAAGACATGTATTATGTATGATCATTTTGCTATGAATGAAATTCCGATGGATTTAGTTTGTTTAGAGCACTTCAATTTCTATTTTGGTTATTAGTATGTTCGTTCGACCGCAAGTGACGTTCCGGATCACCAGGCGGATGTGCTATCGTGACCCGGGGCGTTACAAAAAAAATCTGAACAAGCTCAGCCCCTCTCTTCTCCATCTTCTCTCCATTTCGGCCAAACACTCACACACATACACAATCTTTGAGTTTAAGTTTTAAAGAAAAAATCAAGACAAGGAAATCTAGTGGGAATCTCTCCACACATTGGGTAAGTCAAATCTTAAGTTTGTTCCTATGTTTTGGATGGTATGACTTAAGATTTATATATGAATTTATGACTTGGCTAGGCATTGATTCGGTTGTTCAAACCCGGAGCTCTTATTTTAATCGTACATAGGACTAAGGTAAGACTTATGGAACCTCATTTCTCCCTTTGGCATGTTTACACATTCCTTCGTGTCTTGATATCGTGCTATATTGAGCTTATCTTGTTTCGAGCATGTTGTTCGTTATCGATTGAATCTCATTGCCTTGATTATCGTTGCTATTAGTATGAGCTCAATATATTGAAATTTCGATCTATTGTCTTGTGAGCACTCTTGATATCATTGCTATATTTGGACTAAAATGTGAATGGGACTATGGACTAAGATGAGGATGATTTGATGCTAAATCTAAAAGAAACGGAGAAAATGGAGTAAAAACGTTGTATTTGGACTTGGTTTTGATTTTCCAAAAAATCTTCACTCGAACCCTAAAACGATAACTTAAAAATGTTTATGGACATAAAACAATCTCAAAAATGTAGTTTTGAACCAAAAATTAGAAGAAAATAAAAAAGACAAAAAAAATGAAATTTTGGCCGAGACCAGGCACTCAAGTGCTTGGTTTGAGCGCTCAAGTGCACGAAACCGGCGCCCAAGTGCCTGGCCAAATGCATTGAAATGTTATTTTTCCAGTGAGCTCGGCGCTCAAGCGCCCGTTGTTTCAATTTTCTGACCCGAGCCCAACACAACCTTTCACTTCTTAACCACCAAAACTCGACTTTCACTCATCCAAATAGCCCATATAATATACCGTTGGAAACCTCTTGAAGTGTAGATTACTTTATAATCAAGAATTTTGAAAACCAAAGAAGTAAAACAGGTGAAAATGGCATCGGAAGGCCGACTGCCACTTCTACCGTATTTCAGTAACGTCATTGCCTTATCTTCCACTTCTTAGCCTCGAAAACTTGACTTCCCCTCATCCAAATGACTCACATAATATACCTTTGGAAACCTCTTTAAGTGTAGATAACATTAGAATTTAGTTTCACTCAAAAACATGAAAAAATATGGCCGAAAATATCCTTAGAACACGACCTGCCAGATTTCCGAGAAGCTAGATTTACTTTGCTTTGACTTCTACCTTCCGAATTTTAAAAATCAAACTTGTCCTTATCGAATTAACCCAAAAAATATACCACTAGAAAGATTATTGAGTTTAGTTATTTATAGAGTTAAAATCCAAATTTTAACTCATTAAGATGAATTTTTAAAAGTAATCGGAAAGTGAATTGCCACTAGAAAAATATTGATTTGAAGCTATTTTTATATTATTTTTCTTTAAATGAAATATCTCCAAATTTAAACCTCTTAAATTGTTATAAAAATTGTTTTTATGATCCAAGTGGGTTTTTTTCAATGTTCGAATAAAATGAATTTCGGAATTTATAATTATTTCAAATGATTTATTTCGTAACAAGATAAAAATTTCAAACTAAATATCCTCTGGTCCATAGTCTAATTTCGATTTATTTGTCTTCTACCGTCCATAATTCCAAATTCGAATCATTTGTTCGAATCAATCTATTGTTTAAATTCATGCCCATGGTGGCTATATATTTTGATGTATTCGAATATATTCTGATTCGTTCAAAGACGTTTGTTTCCAAATTCATGCCATGATATAGCTCAATGCTTTGAGAACGATCCTATTGTTTTGAACCTAAATGAATGAATGAATCTTGGGCCCTGGGAATTTTTGGGCGGCATCGGTTTGGGCGATTTTGGGTCGTCAAACTGAACCCCTGAAAATTCCCGAATGGTGGGTAGCTCGGACGAATCCTGGAGATAGGATTTCGAAGAGTTACTCTAAAGCACGTGGAGTCGATTGTGCTTTAAATGAACAAATGCCACTCCTTGAGGGAGTATTGGAGGGATAAGGTTGAATCTGTTTTGAAGATATAAGAGTGACAGATCCACCAAATCATTTGATTCAGCCTTATTCGACTCGAATGTGATTAACGTTTAATGTTAATGATTCGAATGAAATGATTGCACCGTAATGTTCACTGAATCACATTCCTGTCTTATATTGTTCCACTTACCGTTGTATTCCCTATTCCTATTATTCTGCCATGAGTTTTACTGGGTCGGTGGACTCATGATTTCATCTCATAATGTAGGTTCCTGAGTCTGATTCGAAAGATTAAGCTCGGTTTAGATCGTAGAATTCTCTTTTGAGATTATGTAAATGATTAGGCCTGTATAATGAATGATTGTACGGATTAGAACTGATAGAATTTTTGAATAGCCATTTTGACTAGATATCATGATTGTAAATTGGGATTTTGAACTTGTAAGAATATTTTGACGATATTATATGAATAATTTTTATATTTTACATACTGTATTGGATTTAGAATTACTGTTCGATCGCGAGTGACGTCCCGGATCACGGGGCGAAATGCTATCGTGATCGGGGGCGTTACAGGAATATAGGTGAGCAAATTACTTTTACACCCTTGTAAACTCTCTCATAATTACTTTTACTACTACTACTACTGCTACTACTACTACTACTATTATTCATTTATTGTTATTATCATTTTATACTTATTTCTTATTTTTAAAATTTTTATTTTCTTAATTTACTTTTTTTGTTTTATTTATTTATTTAGCTTTAGTTGCCCTTTTTTTTTTAATTTGATCTATCAATTTCAAGAAAAAAATTATTTACTCACACCAACTAACACAAGTAATATCAAAAGGGTAATATAGTAAAATGCCAAAATACATCCCTTAATATGGTCTACCAAACAGGAGATAACTACTACAGTATGTCAATGACATATTTTTAATTTGTCTTATCAAACAAACCATTAAAATGCTATACATTTCCTAATTAATAATGGGCCTCTATTTTGGAATTTCACCACATTTTCTAACATTACCTATCAAACACACTTATACATATACGCACATATATGAAACTTTCAACATAATTACAAAGTTACAAAGAAGTTATAACAGCACAATTGCAGGAGCTTTTTAATTATGAACTTTTTCCAATTTTACAAAAAACAAAAAAAAGTAGCATTTCAAAACATTCTCGGAATGCTTATTTTCCAGCTACAAAGCTCTTGAGGAAAACATCCCAAAACATTCCTCAGTCTCGCTAAAAATCTAATATATAGATCAATACATCAAAATAGACCTTGTAATCTACCACAAGGGTTATTATTGTAATTTATCACATTATTATTATTAGAATAAATCTTCTAGAGCAGTACGATAATTATCCTAAATCTTGATACTCTTGCTGCAATAAAGCACCAGAAAGAAAATGTCTCCCATTTAACTTTTATTCATATTTGGTACCATCAAATTAGACCTCCAAAAATGCAGAGGCCAAAGTGTAATAACATTACATTATCACCATCTTACCATATTGATAGAACTGAATAAGGACTTAAGCCCATAAATATAGGAAAGATTCCTAGTTTGTTAAACATGAAGAACCATTGTCTGAAACTGTCATCTATTGTATCTGTTGTCTGTCCTCTTTGATTTTGCACACTCTCCGAACCATGAAAAACGACCCCCTTTACGTGCACGAATATGAGTCCTTTGCTTCGCCTGGTTTATTTTGTAGCATAGATTTTAAACGATACGTATAAGAAAAAACTAATTTTTTGGAACACGAAAAAAGTGGATGAATATCGAAAAACAGATTACCTTTCCCCTTCTCAGAGATCTGCTATTATCCCAACAGAACATTCCGCTGCAACCAGCTGCTCCTGATCCAGAATCGTATCCCCTACACAGAAAGTATTAATGAGAATCGACATTTTTAAGAGACGCAATTGTTTTAGCTGAATTTGCAACGGTAAAAACCTAGCCGAAGCTTGTAATTTGGAAACATGCATGTAGTATCGATGAAAGATTTCTCAGGGAAAATTACCTTAACACCCTCTGAAGTTGTTAGGAAGAGAATGTAAAATAAGAATTTAGGAAAAGAGGATTTCACTCACTTCATTTGAAAAAACTAAGTACAAAGGGATTATATAGGTGTAAAAATGACCTCTAAGCTAACCAAGTTAATTGCATATTCATGACAATTTAATTTAGGCATACAAAACATCACCCTAGCAACCAAAAAGTCTCATAAACCTAGTCATGATCTTGTACCATTTTTTTCAAGAAACAAAGAGACTCATGCATTTAGACCTAAATTTTTCAAATACAAAATTTATTTTTCATTTATTTCAACACTCCCCCTTAATTTGAAAATTTCTTCTCAACTCCAAGTCTTGATCTCAATTTCCGAAAGTCTTTAAACTTGAGTGGCTTTGTGAAAATATCTGCAATTTGATCTTGTGTTTTCACATACTTCAACTTCACTTCCTTTTTTGCGATGCTTTCTCTAATGAAGTGATATCTTGTATCTATATGCTTGCTTCGATCATGATATACCGGATTCTTGGCAAGTGCTTGGGCAGACTTGTTATCAATAAAGATTTCCATGGCTCCCTTTTGTGGCAAATTCAGCTCCTTTAACAATCTTCTCAACCAAATAGCATGACAAGCACAAGAAGTTGCTGCCATATAATCAGATTCACAAGTTGAAAGAGTGACGATGGGCTGCTTCTTTGAACTCCATGAAATTGCACAATCACCCATGAAAAATACAAAACTAGTAGTGCTTTTTCTATCATCAATATCTCCCGCAAAATCATTATCACAAAATCCCGTAAGCTTGAAATCATCAGAAGAAGAATATAATATCCCAAAATCAACAGTACCTTTTAGGTAACGGAGAATTCTTTTGGCAACTTTCATGTGTGTGAAGGTCGGGGCTTCCATAAAATGGCTTACTACTCCAATCACAAAGAGAATGTCCGGTCTTGTACAAGTCAAGTATCTTAAATTTCCCACAAGACTTCTGAAAAATGTGGGATTAACCTTTTCTCCATCATCAAGTTTTGACAACTTCATTTCGCTTTCCATTGGTGTATGCACGAGATTACAGTCAAGCATCTCGAACTTTTCCAACACTTCTCTTGCATAACGTTCTTGAGAAATGAAAATGTCTTCATTCATCTGTTTCACTTCCAGGCCCAAATAATAAGACATGAGTCCCAAATCAGTTATCTCGAACTCACGTGACATAGCTTCCTTAAAAGTTTCAAATAAACTTGGATTGTTACCGGTAAAAATAAGATCATCCACATAAAGACAAACAAGCAAAATATCTCCATAACTATTAGTTTTAACATAAAGTGCATACTTGTGAAGGTAGCGAACAAATCCATTTTCTTAAAAGTACTTGTCAATGCGATTATTCCATGCCCTTGGAGCTTGCTTCAATCTGTACAATACTTTCTTTAATCTTAGCACTTTATCCTCATGCCCGTTGATCATGTATCCCAATGGTTGCTCAACATAGACCTCCTCTTCAAGGTAGCCGTTAAAAAATACTGACTTAACATCAAGTTGATAAATCTTCCATTTTATTTGAGCAGCTACAGCAATGAGTAGACGAATTGTCTCCATTCGAGCAACCGGTGCATAGACCTCCCATAGTCAACTCCATATTTTTGTTTGTACCCTTTAACCACGAGCCTTGCTTTATATTTCTCTACTTCGCCATTGGCATTTCTCTTTGTCTTGAAAACCCACTTAACTCCTATAGGTTTATGGCCCTTTGGAAGAGTTGTCAATTCCTAAGTCTTATTCTTCTCTATCACTTTGATCTCTTCATCCATGGCTTGTCTCTATCTTTTGCCACTCTTTGCTTCATCAAATGTTAGTGGCTCACTATTTAAAAGAAGACAATAAAGTTCATTAGCATCAAGAGTTACCTCCTCAGTCTCTTCATAAAGTTCAATAAGGCTTCTCATTCTCCTTGGCCTTTTGCTCGAGCTTTCTTCATGAACTTGAGGAGTGGGTGAAGGAGGTGGAGTTGTTTCTTGCACAGGTCCTCCAGTTTCTTGTTCTTCATCATCTCCAAAGTGTGGAAGAAAATTATACGTCTTTTCTTCTTTAGTCTTCCAATTCCATGTTGCTTCTTCATCAAATTCAACATCTCGACTCACTAGCACTTTTCCATTGCTTGGGTTGTACAATTTGTAACATTTGGAGCTTGAGTTATAGCCAATAAACACATACTTGACACCTCAATCATCAAGTTTGGTTCTCTCTTGTTGTGGAACATGAGCATATGCAATACTTCCAAAGATTCTCAAGTGCTTGACAACTGGTTTCCTCCCACTCCATGCTTCTTGGGGAGTTTGATCTTTCATGTTCTTTGTTGGAGAGGGATTAGACAAATATACTGCACGAGACACAACTTCGGCCCAAAATTCCTTAGGCATGTTTTTTGTTTTCAACATACATTGTGCCATGTTAAGAACGGTTTTGTTTTTTCTCTCCGCTACTCCATTTCGTTGTGGCGACCTAAGCACCGTTAAAGGACGGCGAATCCCATGCAATTGATAAAAATCATTAAATTCTTTAGAAGTAAATTTGCCTCCTCTATCGGACTTTAGGGCCTTAATTTCATAATCACTTTCCTTTTCCACAAGGACTTTAAAATTTTTAAAAGCAGCAAAAGTCTCTGATTTTTGTTGTAAGAAATAAACCCAAGTATTTCTAGTAAAATCATCAATGAATAGAAAAAAATCTTTACTAATACCAAGTGAAGGTGGACTGATAGGCCCGCAAACATTAGCATGAATAAGCTCGCGCGACTTAGTTGCTCTTGATGTGGTTTTTTTCTGGAAACTCTTCCTAGCATGTTTTCCAAGGAGACATGCTTCACACAACTGATTTGGATGGTTGACTGTAGGTATCCCATGTACCATCTTGTTTTCTCCCATTGCTTTTAGTGCTTCAAAGTTTAGATGCCCAAACCTCATGTGTCAACACCATGATTCATCTTGCACTCTAGCCTTCAAACACTTTGCTTCAATTGTCTTGAGATTCAAAGAAAATAATCTATTTTTGGACATTTGTACTTTAACAATTAAAGTATCATTTGAATCTCTAAGCCAAAGGTTTATATTTTTCATGTGGATGTCATATCTCTTTTCAAGAAGTTGGCCTAGACTTAAAATGTTACTTTTCAGTTTTGACACATAATAAACATTTTTAATTAACTTGTGGCCACTATCTTTGGAAGAGATCAGAATTATATACCTATCCCTTCAATATGGATTGTTGAAGTATCTCCAAAGGTCACCTTGCCTCTCACTTTTTCATTCAGCTCTACAAATTTGAGTTTATCTCCACACATGTGATTGCTTGCACCATTATCCAAGTACCATGAACTATTATCTCCTTTTTCTTTATCCTTGAGTGCTAGCAATAAGGTTGACTCTTCTCCTTCTTACTTTTCGTCAACTAGATTAGCTTTTTCCTCAACATTACTACGACATTCCCAAGCGTAGTGGCCAAATTTGTGACAATTATAGCACTTCACTTGAGATTTATCTTTCGTTCGTTCATTTGTATTTTGATAGTAACCACGTCCTCTCCCTTTTCCACGTAATGA
Source organism: Handroanthus guayacan (assembly GCA_014898755.1). Taxonomy (NCBI): domain Eukaryota; kingdom Viridiplantae; phylum Streptophyta; class Magnoliopsida; order Lamiales; family Bignoniaceae; genus Handroanthus; species Handroanthus guayacan. The sequence continues at coordinate 592,039 of JACFYI010003722.1, forward strand.
TTGTTGACCTTTCTCTTCAATGTTGGTATTGTTTTCATTGCCTCTTCCTCGTCAACGATTGCCGCTGCATCCTCATCCTCATGCACATCCTCTTTGACTCATTTCTCCTCCATCATCTTTCAAAGAAGCTTTGGCTTTGAGAACGTGCTCTATTGGCTCATCTTGTCTCCTCTTAATCTTATCTTCGTCGGCTTATAAAGAGCCCTCCAATTGCTCAATGGTCATGGAGTCTAGATCTTTTGACTCCTTAATGACACATAACATGTAATCGAATTTAGGCGTCAAAGATCAAAGAATCTTCTCAATTACTCGAACATCTTCAATTTTCTCTCCATATCTTTTCAATTGATTCACAATAGCCTTCACCCTTGAGCAATAATCCGAAATGGATTCGTACTCCTTCATTCTTAATACTTCAAAATCACCTCTTAGTGATTGAAGCCCTTACTTTCTTGACTTTGTCAACTTTTTGGAAAGAATTTTGTAAAATCTCCCAAGCTTCCTTTGCAGTGATTGCATCGGTCACCTTCTCAAATATGCCATCATACAAGCATTGATGGATGAGGTTGAGGGCTTGTTGATCTTAACAAAGCTTCTTTCTTAGCTTGAGTCAAGGCATCTTCATTATTGGGTTTCTTATACCTCTTATCAATAATCTCCCACGCATCTTATGAGCCAAGTATAGCTTTCATGCGTAGAGACCAACTCTCATAATTTTCTTTTGTAAGACGAGGAAATTAGAAAGCAAGAGCTCCACTATTTGACATCTCTCTCTATTTTTTTCACTCTCAACTCTTTTTTTTAAATTTATTTTCTCTAAGCTAAATGTGGCTCTGATGCCACTTTGTTAGGAAGAGAATGTAAAATAAGAATTTAGGAGAAGAGGATTTCACTCACTTCATTTGAAAAACTAAGTACAAGGGGGTTTATATAGGTGTGAAAATGACCTCTAAGCTAACCAAGTTAATTGCATATTCATGACAATTTAATTTAGGCATACAAAACATCATCCTAGCAACCAAAAAGTTTTATGAACCTAGTCATGATCTTGTACCATTTTCTTCAAGAAACAAAGAGACTCATGCATTTAGACATGAACTTTTCAAATTACAAAATTTATTTTTGATTTATTTCAATAGAAGTTTGGCTTAATTGCCACAACATTACTCATGATTTGGGAAATTACAATAACACCCCTTATTGTTAATTTGACTAACAGAACACTTAAAAAGTATAGTTGTGGTTTGGGAAGGGAAAATTTCATTTTTCATCCCTCAACTAAGCCACTTAATCACATTTTATTCCCCATGTTTTCATCTCATAACTTTTAGTCCCCCAACTTTCTAATTTCAATCAAAATGGGTCCTCACATCTTTTTTTCCATTAAAAGTTAACAAATGATTAAAATCCCTCTTCACTCTTCACCTAATAATTTAGTCAAAGATTAAAAACATTCTGGTAAAATTTCACTTTTTGTCCCTTAACTAAGATATTTAGTTACATTTCATCCTCCACCTTTTCACCTCATTACATTTAATCCCCAAAGTTTCTAATTTTAATCAAATTGAGTCTTGGTCTTCTTTTCCGTTACTAAGCGTTGTGTGTATCGACCTATGCAATGTTGTAACTAACACGTTAAGTATCCCACCTGGGGAGTTGTGAGGGGGCACCCCTTCTCCAGAAGTTACAAGGCTATTTTGTCGAGTTCCTTAGAGAGAATTGTCTCACACCCCTAGGTATCCTTTATCGACCCACTTGTGTCGGAAAGAAAGACGTGGCAGGACCCAATTTGATTAAAATTAGAAAGTTTGGAGACTAAATGTGATGAGGTGAAAAGGTGAGTGACAAAATATGATTACATGGCTTAGTTAAGGGATGAAAAGTGAAAATTTTCCAGTTTGGAAATTACGACACCCTCTAGCATAGGGGATATTAGTGTAATTCTTCAAACTACAATGGATGTTTAAATTTTCCGTCAGCTAAACTAACAGCATAGAATGATACTAAAACTTCTCAAGCTACATGAGTGTTTTTAGGATTTGATCAAACTTTATGGAGTGTTGACGTAATTATTTCTATTTCTTATTTTGAATATATTATCAATTTCAACAGCTTTAGAAAGTAAGGGTTCGATTGCTTGGAGTGATTATATATGATTGATCTATAATCTAATATAATTGGGTGTTTGGTCGTTAAATTTATGGCCCATGAATATTTAGTGGCCCAATCTCTAATCCTAATTGTTTTTGGATTGCACATCACACGTTAGGGGCCAGATCCGTAATCCAAAGATTACAAATCTTTAGGATTAATTAGAAAAAGACAAAATTATCCCCAAAAAATTAAACCTTAATATAAACCTTAATATTTGAATTGCATATTCTATCAGACGCTCTTCTCCTCTGCCATTCCATCCCATCGTTGATATCTTCTCAAGGCCAAGGAAACCTTCAAGATTTTGTTGTTTTCTACATCTCCCATCTCAATCCAGGTATTGAATTTACCTTGCAAAGCTATTCCCTATTTGTAGGATCTCAGTTTTTAGCATAGAATGTCGACGAGCTTGCATATTGATTTGTTATTTAGTGAAATAATGGCTGATGTGTGGCTTGATAATGGCTTACAGTGGCTGCAAACCATTCAGAGCCAGATGGATGATCCAGATTTTGAACTTCATCCCAAGAAACTTGTGGAGGAAATCTGGCGCATTGGAATGCAAATGTTGGATACTTACCCTCCTTAGCATCTTTGGCTTTCTTTTCTTGCTTTTTGAATCTTTGGTTTTCGTGATTTTTTTTCGATGTACTCCTTTTTTTCTATTTTATAAAATGCTGCCTTCTTCAAAATAAGTTATAGGAACAGTTTATCTCACATTTTGGGAACCTTGTGACCTTGAGGAATTTTCAAATAAATGTGGTGCCTTCAAGAAAAAAATAATTTTTTGTATGAAGAAAATATTAAATTTTCTTCTTCTTTGATGTGATTTTTTTCAAATAATTGATGAAAGAATAAAAAAGAAATTATAATAAAAAGTTAAGGTCAATTATGGTATTTTATCAATTATCACAAGAATCAATTCAAATAACCAAACAATAGATTCAATAATATATTAGATATCCTTATTTCAAATCTATGCAAGCAAACATATTATGGGATTGGATTGATATGTATTCTAGAAAATGAATCACTTACTTTATCAATCACATCCAATCCTATCCTACAAAGTAAAAGAGCCCTAAAGGTAAATGAGCAACCATTCGAAAAAAATAAAAAATGTATAATAACCAAGAAAATAAAGAGTAACTGCAATGATGGAATGATATAGCAAATTCTTTCATTTTCTTTTTCCTTTCTTCATTATTAGCACCTATCACGGTCATCATAAGCATGTTCTTAATGCCATACACTTTCTACAGTTCAAAAGGAAAAAATATCATGATAACCAAGAGATAAGCATTCAGCCACGTCATGATTTCTAGAGTTCAAAAGGATATATGTATTTAGCATAAGAGACCTATAGGATTTTGGTACAGTAGATACATGTTTCAACTTCCAAGGATTGTATGTGAGATTTTATATACAGGATCAATTATGTGAGAATATATACATACATATATTTGTGTGTATACTTCTAGTGCTCCCCAGAATACAATGATATATCTATTCCATAAACTCTAAGTTTCAACTTCAAGAAAGTGTACGAGTTCCACAACATATTTCCAAAAGTTGACATTCATGATTTAGTGGGTGTTTGGCTAACCTTATTTAAAAGATCTTGTAAACTCTTACATCTTATAAGATGTTTTTTGACCTTATAAAATGTTAATAATTAAAATTTTGTAATTAAAATTATCATGAAATATTTGGTAAAGTTCTTTAAAAAAGTGTTAGCTCCCAAAATAAAATGTTTTGATCTTATAAGCTCTTTCAAAAAAATTAAGAAGTTGCTAACTTATTTTTAACATCTTAACATGCATCTTCAATTTTACTTATATTAATTACAAAATTTCCATGTTAATATCTTACAATTTCAAAAACATCTTATTTTACTCAAACATGTCAATAACTTATTTTTAAGATAAGATCTAATGTTATAAGCTTCAAAAACATCTTATGAAATGTAAAAACTTATACAATATTGCAAATAGGCTTAGCCAAACACAATCTTAGAGGGTGATCAAGTGAGCTTATAAATTCTTTAAAGCATCTTATAAAATGTTGAAGAACTTAAAATCTCAAAAAGTGTGCTATACTTTTTGTCCCCTTTTTTTGTTTGGGTGTGTGTGTGTGTATGTGTGAGGGAAGGGGGGGAGTGTTGAAGGAGAGTGGAAAAAAGGAAGTGTAAATTGGGAATAAATCTCTAATAGAATTTTTATTTTATAAATCAGTCCCCACTTAAATTTTTAAAGTGATTCCTCCACATTTTTTCTCTCTTTTTTTTTTTTTAAGAGTTCACTCCCTATGTAGTGTAGAAAGACTTTATTACCCGTAAAAAGATGCCAAAATAACAGCTGTCTCCCCTCCTCCCTCCCCCAACAATTGAAAATATACTTCTGAACAAGAAGGATTTCATTTTTCATTTCTTTTTCCTCTCTTTTCGCGATTTTCCTTTTCTTCTTCCTCTCTGTTTCCCACCTTCGCCTTAAACGATTTCTCTTCATTTTTCTTCCTCTTCTTTGTTCGGGTTTTTTCTCTTTTTTTTGTTCTCTGTTCGCGTCTGTACGTGTATGGGAAGAAGGTCGAAGCAGCCTTAAGATCATACAACTCTCTGCCATTCACTTTCCCAAACCAATTGAAGGTATTTTTTCTTAAATTTGTTTTTCAAACTCTTGTTTGAGTAGATAAATATTTAATTTCAATTATTATATAAGTAATTTTGGGTGTTATGAACTTGATTTTACACTTATATGGGAATTGTAGAGAGAAATTTTAAAGAACCTTAAAAATGTATTTTAAAAGGCTTAGTATGTGCTCCATTGGCTAGGTTTTGTACTTCATTAGTTAGGTTTTGTGCTTTTTTTGATTTTGAAAACTGAATATACGATTTACGTAATTGAATGAATTTGAGTCTGCTTAATTGAGGGTTTATCAGGATTTGAATTGTTGGGATTGTAGAGATAATTTTTGAATTTGTATTTCATTAATTGGGTTTTATGCTTTTTTTTTTTAGTACCCAAATTTACAATTGATTGCTGGATTAATTGGTTCATTGATTACTGGATTAAAGATTTGATGGAATTTTGGTCTATTTAATTAAATAATATGTTGGTTTCTTTGCAAAAACGGGATCAACTATATTTAGTGTAAATACTGGCAACTTGAGTACATAATTGAAACTTTGAGTAGGTGTTATTGACTGTACTAAAACCTTTTTTATATTTGATTGCAAAAATGCCTAAAGTCTCAGACCTTTATTTACGTTGGTCCCCACAATATTTCCAATCTACTATTAAAACTCAAAATGGGGTTCAAGCACATCGATGCATTGAAGAAGACTCCATTCTATATATACCTCGAAATGCCAAAACTAAATGCTAGCTTCATTCAGATTGAAGCTATACTAAGGAGGTTTGACATTAGAAAGCTTTGTTTTATATTCAGGGAAGACGTGGAAGTTTCGTTTGTTGCATCAGAGTCCTCCATGATTTAAGGATTGTAGCATGTGAGACAATCTGTGGATGTAAAGTTGAAGATGGAGTCTTTAACTGTTGCACGGTTGTTTAGAGAAAAACTGAAAAATTAGAGCAGTTTGTACGTAAAGAAAGTGATAAGGCTTTAGGTGACTTTTGTAGGCTGTATATGCTTTTAGTTTTTAATTGTATTTTATTTTTTACAAGTAACTATTGGATGCCACGATTTCTCCTACCTTACTTGGATGATTTATCAAGAGTTGGTTTGTATGCATGGGGTGAAGCAGTATATAGCTTTCTTGTTGAAGATATGAGGAACCACCAGGGGGAGACATTGGAGAGGATACATCGAAAAAGTAATTCGACAAATGCACTTTGGTTTAATGGTAGGTGATATTCATTTTAATAATAATTTTACTTCTATTTATCTTTGGTTGAATATAACAATCAAATTATAAATTATAGGCCTAGATTTATGAATGCATTCCATCATTAGGATCACCTCGACGTTTGTATGAATTTCCATGATTTTACCGGTGAGGCAAAAGTAAGCTACCCAATAATATGAACGCTGCCGAGGAGAAATTGAAAGAGATAATGAAAGATATTGTAATAAATCATTATCATTCCTTTGTAATTGTTTGATACTGGTGTGAAATTACAAACAAATATTGATTGGTTCTTCTTGTAACATGTGTTGCTCCTCACCCCTACTCCCGAAGATTTTGATTTGCTAGCTCCAATAAGAAAGCCAACCGATGTTGCTGCCATATTCGGCAAAAACTCGCACGCAAATGCACGTATCGCAACAAGTAATAAAAAGTGAGTAAAGTATCGTTCTCACGAGGAATATGAGTTATTCAACTGAAAAATTGCAAAAATAAAATCCAACTAAAACTAAACCGATTTGTAACCAAGAAAAAGAGTTTTGATTAATAGGTTTTAAGAAGGCAAATTTTAAGAAAAATTTTGGAGAAAATTTAATGGTTAAACAACTCTAGAATTATGTAACCCCCTTTTAACATGGATCAATTATGTTAATATTTTCTAAGAATTTCTCAATTAATTATGATTGCTAGCTCTAAGTCGAAAACAACTCCAAGGCCCTTCCGGGTGACTTGTCGTCAAAACTCCTAATTAGTTAATTCAATATATTCCTATATGAATTACGCTAATTAGTAATTAATCCAGGATCACTTAATAAGTTACCTAAGGCATAAAAATATATTCCTATCCTACACACGAATCAATTTATTCAATTATACAAATAAATTGAACTTAAGTTCTTTTATTGATAACCTACTCTAAATACCCCTTCCGAGATTCTTTAGAGTTTACAAAATTTAATTAAACTGTTGGCCAGACAATCAAATTAAGATGAATACCGTAATAAAAGAAATAATCAAAGAATTAACGATAAACAAAAGAAAAATATCAATTCTGAATTAATCCATAAAAATCGGTTCGTACATAATCCTAGAAAAAGGAAATTAGTTCATATTCATGTTAATGAATATGAACATTAAACAAGAAAATAAAGAAAAGAACAAAATACTGAAATACGAAAAACGCGATGATGATCTCGAAAGCTTCCTTCGAAGCAAGTCTTCAGAGTTCTCCAAGATGATCCAAACAAAAGAAAAACAAATCCTAAACATAGTATGAGAATCCTAACTAGAGCAAGAGTCGACTTCTGATCAATTTCAAACTTTTCAAAATTCTTTTATTTTCCTCAATTGAGTCCACGATCGATTCGATTACTTGACTTCATCATGCAAAAGAGTTTGACGGCATTGAGAAGTCTACCGGATATTAAATTGTGTCATTTTTCACGTAGGCTGGGTGCTTAAGCACCAAAATGGGCACCCCAGTGCCATCATTCGGTTATTTTGGGCAGAGGATTGGGTGCCTAAGCGCAGAAATGGGCGCCGTAGCACCCATCGTTGAACATTTTCCATCGACAGCCGCGCGCCTAAGCGCTCAACTGGGCGCTGTGCCCAGTTCCGAAAGTTTTCACCTTCAGTGCTTATCTTAGTGCCCAACTGGGCGCTCGGGCGCCTAGGTCCATAGACATAATTTCGTGTTTTGTCATCTTTAATGCTTTATATCTCGTTTCAATGGCTTTTTTTCTCGATTTTAATCATCTTTTTGGGCTTCTGCTTGAATATATCTCTATTTGAAATACTTAGCACCAATATTAGATGATTTCAAAATAAAAATATGATAATCCCATATAAAAATATATCTAAAATGTAAAGCAATTATGGAATTATCATGCCATGACAGTGCCATCTTTTGATCATGCCATAATTGAAGTTATTCTTAGAGCAAAAGATGAAGAAATCAAAGCATTACAGTATAGGATTGTAGAATTATAGGCTCTTAACAAAAAATATGGGATTGCAGAATTGGAGACAAAGACAAGTGAAAAGGAGAAAGGTGAGGAGAAAGAGAAGGTTGCTAAGGAGGTTGTGGAGAATATTGCTGAGAAAGAAAAGGAAAAGAAAAGCGATGAGAAAGCCAATGAGTCAGTTGATGAAGAGAAAGAAGGAGAGAGACTGGTGGATCGGGTGAAGAAGATAAAAAAGAAAAAAATACTGATAAGTTAGATGCCAGAAAGAAAAAACAGATGGCTTGTGAGAAGGGTGAAATAGTGAAAGGAAAGGATGATGATAGTGATGATGAGGGTAATGCTCCCATCATCGGTGAGGCTTCGGTGAATGCTTCCACCATCAATGAGGAGATGGTGAATGCTGCGCTGACCTTAGCTCCTTCCATTGTAGTGGCTATCTAAAATAGAATTGGCAGGGTATCGAAAAGGAAATTAGACTTCGTTACCTCTCCAAGCACCACACCATCTAAGAGGGTTAAGTAGGTGGTTATTGAGGTCATGGTCGCGGTCGCTTTTGTGATTGTGGTCGACGATGAAATACAGAGGGTGCGGTATGTAACTAATGTACTTTATTACTCTACTTATGTACTTAATTGTCAAAGATATGTACTTAATTTGCTGCAAAATGTACTAAACATTAAACTTTTTTTTTATGTTTTGAATTAGTTTTCATGATTTACGAATAGAGACAGGATGTCCCAATTGCTATTATGGATGAGAAGGATAAGGAGGATAAGGAGAAAAGGGTAACTATTAAGGAAAATATCTCGGCATATAATGGAAGAACATATTATAAAGGTCGCAATGAAATATCTAATGTTGAGCGTGAGAAAAGGATAACTACTAAGGAAAATATCTTGGCATATAATGGAAGGACAGATTATAAAGGTTGCAATGAAACACCTGATGTCGAGCGTGAGAAAAGGATAACTATTAAGGAAAATATCTCGGCATATAATGGAAGAACAAATTATAAAGGTCGTAATGAAATACCTGATGTCGAGCATAAGGCTCTCGATACTTTTATCAATAGAGATAATTTTGGGCAAATAGATTTTCTACCTATTTTACTTTTTTCAATAAATGGTGACTTTATTTTGCTAAATACAAAATTATTGTATCATTGTAGAATTACTATTTGGGATGGAGATGGCCACATTTTGGGTGGCGAGGCGTTATGTGACCTGTTATTTGAAGCTCCACTTAGAGGTGATGTAGTGGATTGTTACTTGTCGATATTGCAAAGCTGACAAGTCAGGACAGAGTCTAACCATGACATATGGTGTATGTCTACATTAGTACAGTTATACTATGAAGTTCTCTTTGGTAATCTGTTACATGATTTTGATATTTTTACTAAATAATAACCATCTGGTTGATGACTAGAGTGAAAAATTGATGAGAATGAAGCAACAGAAAATAAAAGCCATGATTGATGATGATTTCCTAGATTTTATAGATGAATTCTCCATAAGCATCCGTAGAATGCTAGAAAAAATTACTCCGGATGTACTAGAGAAGAGTCGATATTTAATCATACCCATCAATGATGATTTCCGTTGGTTCCTCCTTGTACTAGACACCCAAAGCTAGAAGTTTGTCTATATGTACTCAGTGATGGGTCCCACATATAAGAAGTCAACTAGAATCATTGTGCGTTTGTTAACTTTTATCCCAATTCTTCAAAAAATATAAAATTGAGATCTAAAATGATCAATGTTTCTTGCAGTAAAAAAATTATTCTCAATACTTTCGCGTTTTATTGGGATATAATGTCAGTAAAGAAGAGGAAGAAAGGACTTGGATTGTAGTGTGTATATTTGTCTTTGGGCAGAGTGTTGAGTCAAGGACAAACAAATGTTTTGGGTTTATGTTGAAAGTTGTTCTATGGATTAGATGCGTGAACATATGGCATACACTATTCTGACCCATGAATACGACTTGCTACATTAATTGCTATATTTTGGGCTGTTGAATTTGGCTATTGTTGGATTGTTGCTCTATGGTTTGCTGATATTCTTTTTCTTTTCTTTTTTTTTTTTTGTTATTTTGAAAGATGTTAGTTTAAAAAACATTTTTCGGTATTGTGTTATTATTTTGAAAGATATTAAGTTAAGAGAAGTCCATTGATAATTTGTTGTTTTTTGGATGGACTTATTTTGAACTTTTGTATAAAAAATTGAAAATTAGGTACATATACCAGTTAGTGAAAAATGTTCAATAAGTTAAATGCAGTACAAAACGATGCAAGTAGAGTAAATGATACAAATAAATGAAGTATATATTCTCTAAAATTCAGTATAAATGAAGTATATATTCTCTGAAATTCAGTATAAATGAAGTACTGCGAATTATTACACAACACTTAGAATGGATAGACATTTGTATTCGAATCATTTTAATAAACGTGTGTCACCTCAAAACTACAATTACACCTTGTTGATGGTGTCATGGATGTTTTCCTCTTAATGAATAATGTATAAATATGGAAAATAGTGAAAAAAATGTTCAAAAAGTTGAATACAATATAAATCGCTGCATATAGAGTACATGATACATATAAATAAAGTATACATTCTCTTAAATTCAGTATACTTAACAGTATTACGAATCATTACACAACACTTAGAATGGACAGGATATTGCCTTCCTACTATTTTAATACACTTGTATCCTCTCAAAACTGAGATTACACCTTATTTATGGAAAATAGTGAAAAATGTTGAATAAGACGAATGCAGTACAAATTACTGAGTACATGATACAAACAAATGAAATACATATTTTCTCAAATTCGGTATACTTCTCCAAAGTGTTTATCCTTTGAAAGAAAAGGGACACATTAATGATGGAATTAACAAGATTTGTCCTCTTTGTTACAGCATAAGACATTATCTTACTTATTGGGTGATGTTTAGGGTCACATTTTCTTAATTTATACAACTCTGAGAGACTATTATGGATCTAACTCCCACTAATGATCCTCAACATTACCGCGAATCATTGCACAACACTTAGAAAGGACAAGAAGTTTCCTTCCAACCATTTTAATACACATGTATCACCTCAAAACTGAGATTACACCTCATTTATGGTGATTTGGATGATTTTCTCTTAATGAATAGCGTATAATTATGTAGAATAGTGAAAAATGTTCAACAAGATAAATGCAGTACAAATAACTAAATATCGAGTATATGATACAAACAAATGAAGTACATATCCTCTCAGATTCGGTATACTTCCCCAAAGTGTTTATCTTTTAAAAGAAAAACGCCACATTAAGGATTGAATTGATAAGATTTATCCCCTTTGTTACAAAATAACACATTACCTTACTTATTGGGTGACGTTTGGGGTCACATTTTCATAATTTATACAACTTTGGGATACTATCATGGATCCAGCTCTCACTAATGATACTTAACACTACTGCAAATCATTGCACAATACTTAAAATAGACAAAATGTTGCCTTCCAACCATTTTATTTAATACATGTGTATCACCTCAAAACTGAAATTACACCGCATTGATGGTGTTTCTGATGATTTTCTCTTAATGAATAACGTATAATTATGTAAAATAGTGAAAAATATTCAATAAGATGAATGCAGTACAAATCACTGTATATCGAGTACATAATACAAACAAATGAAGTACATATCCTCTCAAATTCGGTATACTTTTCCAAAGTGCTTCTCTTTTGAAGGAAAAACGTCACATTAACAAGATTTGTCCTCTTTGTTACAAAATAACACATTACCTTGCTTATTGGTTGACGTTTGGGGTCACATTTTCGTAATTTATACAACTCTGAGAGATTATCATAGATCTAGCTCCCACTAATAATACTCAACACTACTACAAATCATTGCACAACAATTAAAATAGACAAGATGTTGCCTTCCAACCAATTTAATACGTGTGTATCACCTCAAAACTGAGATTACACCTCATTTATGGTGTTTTGGATTATTTTCTCTCAATAAATAACGTAAAATTATGTAAAATAGTGAAAAATGTTCAATAAGACGAATGCAGTACAAATCACTGAATATCGAGTACATAATAAAAACAAATGAAGTACATATCCTCTCAAATTTGGTATACTTCTCCAAAGTATTTATCATTTGAAAGAAAAACGCCACATTAAGACATTTGCATTCGAAGTATTTATCCTTCTCCAAAGTGTTTATCCTCTCAGATGTTTGCATTCGAACCATTTTATTAAATGTGTGTCACCTCAAAACTACAATTAAACCTTGTTAAAGGTGTTTTGGATGTTTTTATCATAACACATAAATATGTAAAATAGTGAAAAATGTTCAATAAGATTAATACAGTTCAAAATGCTGCATTTAGACTACATGATGCAAATAAATGAAGTGCATATCCTCTCAAATTCAGTATACTGAATACTACTACGAATCATTGCACAACACTTAGAATAGACAAGACATTTGCATTCGAACCATTTTAATAAATGGGTGTCACCTCAAAACTACAATTACACTTTGTTGATGGTGTTTTGGATGTTTTTATCATAATGGATAACATATAAATATGTAAAATAGTGACAAATGTTCAATAAGACGAATGCAGTAAAAACATGCATATAGAGTACATGATACAAATAAACGAAATATATATACTCTCAAATTTAGTATGCTGAACACTACTACAGATCATTGCCTAACACTTAAAATGGACAAGACGTCTGTATTTGAACCATTTTAATAAACGTGTCACCTCAAAACTACAACTACACCTTGTTGATGGTGTTTTGGATGTTTTTTTTGTCATAATGGATAACGTATAAATATGTAAAATAGTGAAAAATGTTCAAAAAGATTAATGTAGTACAAAATGTTGCATATGGGGTACATGATACATATAAATAAAGTATATATTCGTTGAAATTCAGTATAATAACAGTACTACGAATCATTACACAATACTTAGAATGGACAAGATTTCTTGATACACATGTGAGAGGTAGATTCAGTACAAAATGCCCCATTTCAAGCACATTGTTAATATAAATGAAGTACAAACGTCCTGAAATTCAGTATTTTTTCCAAATTTCCTAATGCACAACATATGCATAATGTGAAAAGTATGCCTGAGTACAAAATGCTCCATTTCAAGTACAATATCCACATAAATGAAATATAAACATCCTAAAACTGAGTACAAAATGCTCCATAGTACATAATGAATATAAAATAAGTACAAACATCAACACAGTAGTAGTATATATACAGAGTATGTCTTGAATTATACGTCTAACATAAGATGCCTTCAAATACATCAGCACATCAATAGTACATAAAACAATCCAAACAGTACAATACAAGTAGTCTAGATATTACAATGAAACTTTTTAAGAATAAATGTCCTTCAAAAATTATAATCTTCCACAAGTACTCTCTTCGCTGATTAAAAAACAAAGACAACAAGAAAAAAAAATATGAGTCAGTTAGTTATGATAAAAGGTATTAAAATAATGAAGATGGAGAGAAAAATGTGAAACAAGCAATGTATTATCGATGCTAAGTATATTATGCTAATTTAATGCTTCTTTGCTGCGACGGTTATGCCCATGGCGATCACACCACTTACACTTTTTTACACGTATATCAATTTGTGAGGGAACCCTTTTTCTCCTTCTATGACCTGGTGAAGATTGAACATCTGGTGCATTAATGACACTATCGTCATCTACAGGGAACATATTCATATCAAAAGTAGGAATCGGGTTTATCACTACTTGGTACATTTGTTTATACATCCTAACTCGAAAGTACTGATCAGTAAAATCATCTACTGAAAGCGACTTTGCTTCAATACAAGTACAAGTATGCTTGCACGACATTCTATCAATTTACCATGCTCTATAAGAATAAACCCTACTATGCAAATCCACAGCATACGACTTGTCCTTTCAATCACCTCAAAAGTCCAACCACTCGACCTCTCAACTTTTAACCTACGAGAGGCCATGTAATTGATTGTCAATTTCTTCTCTTACTTGGGGCATAATTCGCCAACCATCTTATTAGATTTTTCTTGTCGATCATGCACTATAACCATTATTTTTGTGCGTATGTGATCAACCATGGCTACAATCAGCATAAGTCGAGCCAGTTTTACCCAATTATTCCAACATTCCGCTTGATTATTATTTATCACTCCTCATCGATCTCCATGGAATAATGAATTTGTCCAACATTGAGGCTCAGATTGCATAATAAACTCTCTGGCAATAGGCATTGACTCCAATATGTTGTCTATATATCTGGTGTACTCCTGCCTTGTTGGAGCATATGCAGCTTTCACGAAAACAAACGCCCAATGCTTTTTGTTATGTAGGGCATACTTCCTTAATACCTGAATTTATAATTATAGAATTAATAAATGCATAAATTACACATTATTTCAATAAATTACTTAACAACTAAAGATAAAGGTCTTACTTGCTTCTTACAATTATCCACCAAATGTCTCAAATAATATGCATGGTGGCTACTTGCAAATACCATAGGGATGGTTTTAAGAAGCCTTGGATGTAGATCGGAGAAGAATATAAACCTTGTGAACCCCATGCCGTGGTGAGAATCTAACATATCTCTTAACTTAGAACAGAACTACTCCCAATTGATATCATTTTCAGTGTCCACTGCTGCATATGCTATCGTGAATAGATCATAATGTGGTTTTTTACACACAGCACAAAGTAAGCATCCTTTGTATTTATTTTTAATGTGAATTCTATTCAAGAATATCAACGGTCTACATTCACGAAGAAAACCCAAAAGACAAGCACTGAAGTATATAAAGAGCCGAAGAAATGTCTAATTACTTGGGTCAATCTCATAGTCTCCAACACTTCTCGGGTTTGTTTGCTTCACAGTGTTACAATACCATCTTAATTTGTCATAGGATCCCTTTTCCGTCCCATGAACGTCATGCATAGCAATTTTCTTACCCATCCATAGTTTGTGGTAAGGAAGTTCCACACCATATTCTCTATGGATATCATTCAGCATATTACATAGCCGGTAACTTGGCTCTCCTCTCAATTTTTTCTTGACAATGTTTGCAACCCAAGTAGAATTGGTTTTCGGATGTCCCCTCATGTGAAGATTTGCCTCACCACATGTGTGCACCGAATTGCAATTTCAAATGCCGAATAACTTATCTACCTCATGTTTTGTTGCATAAATTCGCCAGTTGCAATTTTCATCACTAAAAAGCACTATGATTTTTTTGCTATCACTTTTCTTATACACAAATGACGCACGTTAGCAACCATGTAGTTTTTCAGCATGATTCTAAATTCATTAGCATCCTTGAATGTTTATCCATCTCTATGCATACAATGTCTCCATCCATCAATTGAGTTGCTAACTAAACCCATTTTATTTTGAAATGCACTATTGGAACCAATATCCTCCTCTAGTGCATCTCTTTGAATTCAACAACGTAGGACAATTTCAGATAAATGAAGTATTATCAATAAACATTCGCAGTATAAAATTCAAACATTGCAGTACAATTTTTCATTAATTAAGTATTATAAAAAAAACACTCAAAGTATAAAATCCACAAAACGCAGTACAACTCTAGATAAATGAAGTATCATTGTATAATACTTTAACTATACAAAGTTCTGTAGTCTAGTATAATTTCAAATAAATACAGTATTTCTCTAAACTGCTTCAAGTACAAATGTAAGCAATACATTACATTTAAATAGTGAAGAATTACATGTATACGCCACTACCTTTCCTTCCACATCCAATGGGCTTATCTTTTTGGCAGACCAAAATGTCAATAATGTTCATTTTTAGGATCAGATGCAGTAGGACCATATTCAAGACATCGTCATCGCTGCTCAGAGTCACATACAATTTGTCATGGAAAGCTAAGTGTTGTAGAGTGAAGAGCTCCGAGTTGATTTCATTCCACTTTTTTGCCAGATTAAGGTACAGGTCCATCAGAGATGAGCTATTCTTAATTGATATTATGTGGAGTTTGTCCCTGTAGCAACAATTCTCTAATATTTGAAGAGATGCTCCCTTACCTTCTTCACCACTTATAGACATTTTTCAAAAAAAAAAAAAGGATAAAATTGCAAAAAATTATGTAAATGAACCGTAGTAGAGTATAGGACTGCAAATAAAATAATGGACACTGAATGTGAAATGAAAATGCAGGTGGTTGTGGTGGTGGTGCCTACGGCTTTACCCCTTTTCTCGTTTATTGTTCTTCAGCAGCTTTCAAGGAGGAGAAGTTGGATTTAGAGTGTTTGGGATCAAGAATAGTGGAGAAGAAAGAACAAAAAAAGACAGTAAAAAAAATACTAATGAGGGGTATTTTGGCCAAATCAAGTGAGGAGGGAGTGGACTCTATAAAAAAGTGAAAAGTAGGTAGTTGACTATGTAAAAATTTAAGTGCAGAGTAAATTACAAAATGAAAGTAGGCTTTGATACTTTTTAATAACTTTCCTGCCAGTAGCTCTATCACTTTTCTTGTTTATTGTTCTTCAGCAGCTTTTAAGGAGGCGAAGTTGGGTTTAGAGTGTTTGGGAGTAAGAATAGTGAAGAAGAAAGAACAAAAAAAGATAGCAAAAAAAAAATACTAATGGGGGGTGTTTTGGCCAAATCAAGTGAGGAGGGAGTGGACTCTATAAAAAAGTGAAAAATAGGGAGTTGACTATGTAAAAATTTAAGTTCAGAGTAAATTACAAAAATGAAAGTAGGTTTTGTACTTTTTAATAACTTGCCCAAAAAGGAACCCTTAACACTTATACGCTCCTAAAATAACATGGTAGTTTCTTATAAGTTTTTTTTTTTTTTAGAAAAAGTAAGAATTTCCAAACTTATTTCAAGATCTTAACTCGCTCATTCAATTGTAATTATCTCAGTTACAAAATTACCATTGCTAATATCTTAAAAGATCTAATATCTCATTTTATCACAATACTTCAACAACTTATTTTTTGAAAATAAGAAACATCTTATAAGTTTCAAAAATACCTTATAAGATGTTGGAGCTTATAATATGTTTTAAATAAACTAAGCCAAACACCCTCTTAATCAGTGTAGCATCAAAATCAGAACCAAAGCTCTACAGCCTGCAGACGTAACTAGAACTACAATCTATATTTTGCCACAAGCAGTATATCCAACTTGATGCCAAATTTTACCTTGTATTCATGAATTGTTAAGTCCATAATTATCCAAATTTAACTTATTGGAAATGATAATAAAATCAAATTTGCAAGTCTCACATAGTTATTTCACTTTTATTTAACTTAAAATTAGCAATTTGATCAACAAACTAGATTCAAAAGCATGCAAATTAAACAACAATAAACTTTGAAATTAATAAGTTGAGACTCACATGCTATCTTTGTTGAAATTGCTCGCAAAACTACTATTATGCAACAAGCTCAGAGAAATCAGGTAATGATCCATCCTCTTACCAAGTTGGTCCTTCCGAGGCAGCCTTGTTCCATCATTAATTTTCAGAGCTTTAATTTCATAATTCAACTCATCTTCCCAATGCTGCTGCTGCAACGCCACATCCACATAATTCATTGATTCCAACTCATTTGTAGGATATGTGCCTACTAATGCAGCAGAAAAGATTAATGATCAAGGTCTTTCTTAAAAGCAATGACACATAATACTATTTAATTCTGGAGATTAAAAGCTTTGTTTGTTCATATTTCCAGAGGAAATTTTTCCATTTTTTACCACTTGAAAATTGGAAACTATTTGCTTATCACTCTTTTCATTAGAAATATCACTTATTTTATTTTTATTTCTTCGTACATCTACCCTGTTATACTGTTTAATTGAGTCTAGAGAAGTCTATACACATCTCACAATGTCAATCACCCAAACCAAATTTGGGCTAGATAGTCTAATTTGAAGAGGATTTAGAAGAGTTCAGAAGAAGACTTGGAAAGGTGGCTAGATTAGATTTGGAGGGAAATGGAAGAATGAATTTGGCCAACATCTTGGGAAGGAGGCGGCTGTGGGGTGTTTAAATTGGTGCCACATGGCAAGAAGGTGGTAGAAGGGTCTATGACCTTTCTAGATATCCTCACATCTTCTACACGGTTTTTGTAGATTATGTTGAATCCTATTGGCCCACTTAAAATTCATATGAAATTTTGCTTTAGGATTAATTAGGTTCCTCATTTAGTTTAGCTAAATTAATATTTCATTGTTTTAAATGGGTTTATTCCAATTGGATTTTCCTCAAGATTAATCCCACATGAGCATCTTGAATTAATCTTCAATCAAAGTTGCCCATTAAATTAACGCTTTAACTAAAGCTGGTCAACTTAACCAATCCACTTGACTTAACCATGTAACTCAATTAAATAAACTCATTAATTTAATTGGCCCAATTTAACAATTAAATTCATTAAATATTTGGCCCTACAAAAATAATATAATTAAATAAGATCATCTCACCAAAGAGTAATTCACTAGCCAATTCAATTGGCTTGCCAATGACTATTCCAACAAGTTTCTAACCACTAGAAATCCATCAATTAATAGAAGTTTTAAACTACTTAGAAAAAGTACAATAAAACATAGCAATAAAAGTTATCTTAAGTAACTGAATCTGTACAAAGAATTATTGGATAAAGATGAAGATGAGGTTTTCACGTAGTGGCGTGAGGATGAAAATGAATTTTTTTCTTTCTTTTTATTTGTAGATAAAGATGGAACAATTTTTTTGTTTTTTTTTTTTTCATTTTTTCAAATTTATATTTATTTTCCATTGCTTTTGTTTTTTGTTTGTCCAATTCATTCCAGGAACTTTCTCCTGGACTTCACTTCTTGAGCATACTTCTCCTGAAACTCATCACATTCTATTTCTAGCTTTAACATCCAGCCTCGTACCCGATCAATCTCCTGTAATCTTTCTTCTTGCATCATGATGGTTTGTCACTCAGCGGCACTAATGCAAACCACATATTAGGCCTGAAACAAAAATTCAACCACGGTAACAGGCAAATAGAAACCCCAACAGAAAAGAATGATTTAAAAATAAAAGAATGGAATCTGTAGTAGCAAAACTAACGTACTTGTGCTAAATCACCCCCAATCAGCTTCATCAGCTAATATTCAAAATAAATGTGCAGCCTTTCCATGTTATCCTCGTTTAAGACATCCTTTAGACAATTGAAACTATATGCAGTTTCACAAGTGTTACAATGACAGTCAAAACCCAAAGTTTGCTTCATGAGTAACAAAACACTCATTTTCCTCTCCCCACGACAGGAGCTCTATATGAGCTATGAGTGCTCTCATGCTCCCCTTACTCGCTAGGGAAATTGTGCAAGGAGCCGGGGGCATGGGGACACTCCCTAATTGCCAAGCCTGTCAGCAAGCCAACTTTTCCTTTTTCATTTTCATTCACGACGTGCCTTGCCGCAAGGCAGGATGGCCCTAGGCATTGGCTTGCTCTGGCCAAAAGTTCAAAATGAACTTAGCTCGATTTTCATGCCTGCAAAAAGAAACAAAAATCATCAATAAGTTGCAAGAACGCCTAAAAAAATGTGAGAAATCTACATTTGAGGGAAATGATCAGGTACTAGAATAAGATATAGATGAAACATCAAAGACTTTGTCAAGCAGTCCCATCGAATCAAATTGAGCATCAGGATCTCGGTGATTGGTCCTAGGTCAAACTAGACTAGTCTATTGCTCCGAAAAAGAGAAAAACCCCAATTCTCGTCCGAATATAGAAAAAAAAAACTAAAAAAAGCACCTGCCAAAGTCCCCATGCAACAACAACCCCCAAGAATTCTACAACTTGATTGAGGGAAAAAAATAATAATAATCTCTCTGTGCTACTCTTTTAATTATGAAGACGCAATGGAAGCTAGCAATAGTAAAGAGGAGACCTAATTTATCTAAACAATAGCGAGAGCACATGAAGTATCTGACAGAGTCGAGACTGAGTTGATTTAGGCATAATCCATAGCTTTAAACAATGTCAACAAGCAACTAGTTGAGTGGGATGGTCTATACCCATTACCAAAGCAAAAGGAATAAAGAGTAAAATACGCGGAAGGAACTCATGATACGCCCTCATGACGAAGGCAATAGAACCTTGTACCAACTCTGCAAGTTTAATCCTCTCAATCAAGGTAGCTAACTCATCCCTTTTCAAACGAGTGGCATCGACCTTATCAACAAAGTCAATGCCATTATTCCCCTTCGATGATGTGAACGACAATGGATCACCTGACATCCCCTTATTCCCTAACACACCCAAGGCCCAGAACTGCCATCCTCAACTGACCCCAACCGCTGTGATCGGTAGCTCTACCACCCCATCATCTAGCCTACGACCTTTGAGCCGCCATGGTCAACGCCTTCCTCACGCCTTGCTTCCATCAACAATAGCTCATAGTCGGTGAAACACTATCGGTTGACCCCCCGCACTGTCATAGTTGGCAACCTCAAGCCCAAGAACCATTGCAAACCATGGTGGCTACCCTAGCTGGCACGATCAATGGCCAATCCACTACACTCTACTTTACTGCTACCCTATTCTTCTCGTTTTTCTTCCTCACTTGAAACCATCTCCAATACAAAAAGGCAAATAAATGGTTAACACCTTAACAAATTCCAGGCCATAGAGAGAGACTATCTTGAATGAGGAGAAAAGCAACACTAAAGTCCACAATAAAGGCGAAAAACAAAAAACTTTACTTTGTGACTCCCTAGTAAATTCTAAGGACAATAAGTGAAGAAAAGCACAAGGCCCGGTCATATATATATAAAACAACAAAAACAAAAAATTATTCTCTCTCATTTCAAATCTGCTAGTCGAATCCTGAGTGGGGGGACTATATGATGTACTTATTATGTCATTAAATAGCATAAAAAGTAAGTGTAATAAAATAGTATTAAATATCAGGATAATATTAATAATAATAACAAGTAGAGGCTATTAATTGATAACAAATAAAATTAAGAGAAAACAGAGGGGCCAGGCCCATGAGCTTATCAGCCTAATAAAATCCTAATCTAAAAGCTATGAATACCCCAAAAGGGCATTTTACTCTGCAATTCCTAAGATTAAAATTATTAATTATGGTGAACTACTTTCCCGATTCAAGAACCAATCAATTTACTTTCTTTCCTTGGACCGAATTTTGGAGCACATCAATAAGACACATTATTATTTATTTCAATTTTTCTTATGTAATATTTAATTAAAATATTTCAAAATTTAGTTTCCCTTTTGGATAAATAATTACATTCATTCAATACATTAACATCGTTGCATTAGTTCTATCAAATATCAAATACATGAGCTAATAGACAAATACTCTAAAGTAACATGCAACAGTAAAAACTCAGAGGCCACCGATGGGATCAAACCCTACATCTCTTTTATAAGACGGCAAAAACAGTGTCACTTTATCTAAAGGATAGCTGCTTTGGAATTTTAATTTTAGAACACATAAGTCCAAGTTGAAAGACTAAATTAGTAGCAACCCAAAAAATTTTCGAAATTAAAACTTAGCACAAGAGAATCTATCTAATTAAATTCTTAGACAAAAATTTTTCCTAATGTAATTCTTGAACTCCCAAATTTCAATTGATAGACGTTTTAGAATGTTTTTGAGAAAAATCCTACTCGGTAACCGATTTTTCATCGATTTGAAATTTTTCTCCCAATCAAAAATATTTTATCATTTCCCAAAAATTATTATGAACATTATTTTGGACCAAAGAAATAAGTTTTAGTTCAAAATTATAGCTAAAATCTAGTATCAAAACTTGCATTAACATATCATGTATTATTACACTAAAATAAGCTTTATATAAAACCAAAATACATATATATATCTACTTAAATATATATATGTGGACACACACACATTTTCAGCCAACTTGATCAAAGTAGCTTAGATATTTGAGTTTTATATGACAAAATTAATTAGCAACCAAACTTGAGATATGATTAGGCTAATAAGCTATCATCCACAACCAATTGATACATAGCAATAAATTAAGAAATGACCAATAAATCCTAACATTTTTCTATATGATTAAGCAACAAATTTTCAAAAATTGTAAGCCTAATTTTCATGCGAGAAGAGAAAAAGAAGGAAGAAAAAAACTTGCAACCCAACTCTTTTCATCTTGCCTTCTATTCTAGAGAGTTTTAGCCTTCCAACCATTAATTTCAATTCAAAATCAACTTAAGGAAAAGAGAATCAAAGTTGCTTAACTTGGTAAGATGGGGATTTTAGTGTATATATTGTGTTTTCTACATAGGTGTTGAATATAGCATGAAACTTGTGATTTTGATTTCTATAGGTTGTGTTTGAGGGAGAACCGTTACTATCACGTTTCGGATTGGCTCATGAGGTAAGGATCATAGCTATTTTCTATTTTGCATACTTGCTATGGATTGGAATTTATATTGGTTAATTTTAATTCTTGTACCGATTGAATCGTATTGTTGGAAATAATTGAAATTTCTTGATTTGGGACCCTTGATTCTATCGAAACCTTAGCTCGATCCTATGCTAATGTGTTTTTGATCATGTTGGAGACTTGATGGAGTAAAAATCATAGACAAAAGAGGACTTAAACAACTAGACAGATTGAAAACACCAAATTGGTATTTTTGCCAAAACTTTTTCAAAACTTAAAAATTAAAAATTTCAATGATGGCTAGAACAAACTAATGCTAATTTTTATAGTTTCGGAGGCCTGATTTATGAAGGAATTCATACAAAAATAAAAAGAAAAAGAAAAATTCACTATTCACGAGTACTGTTCACCGAGCACGATCGCGCCCGTTTTTGCGCTCGGATGCGCCTGGGACAGCGGCCTTGGACGCTTCTCCGCGCGTCAACGCCCACTTTGGTGTGCAGTGGTGGCCAATCCAGAAACTTTTCGAACTAAATTTTGATTTATTTTGCCTTTTTTCGTCCATATTTCACTCTATTAAGCTCTCCTAATTCCGAATATATAGTTTGTGTGTCCCAAACTTGATCTGAATTGATTGGTAATGTCCAAATATTGTTTGAACTTTGAATATCCTAATTCGGACAACTCCTATGAATTACGAAACCTATTGTGTGATTGTTTATGGGCCCCTGAAAAATTTCAGGAAGGATGCTGGACGGCATCGGACCGACAGTTGATCCCCTTAATAGTTTCCTAATCGTTTAGGTAGTTTCGAGGTAATCTGGGATACATTTTCCGAGGTTTAGCCTCTGACACACGAACAGTCGACAATTTTGTCACATTATATGATTGGGTCACCATCTCGAGCAGCCACTCGAGTGTGGGACCTGTGGAGGGATAAGGATTATATATTGTTATGGAGTTATAAGGGTGACAGACCCACCAAATAATAGTTCTATCTTTGCCACATGATTGCATTAATTGTATTACGATTAAGCTCGTTTATGCTCTTGCTGAGCTATTGTTTGTGCTCTTGTCGAGCTATTATTTATGCTATTGACGAGCTATTGCTTAGGCTCTTATCGAGCTATCGTTTATGCCTTTGTTGAGTCATTTGCTTATATTACTTGTGAAATAATTGTAATCGTTGGCATGTTCTTTTCATTATTGAGCTTATTGCCTCGTTACTCTTTTATTGGATTCCTTATTCTTTCTATTCTATAGCTATGCTTCTTACTAAGTCAGTGGACTTATTTAATTGTTCTGTCATGTGTTGGTGAATACGTTGGAAGCCTGTTGGATGTAAATATTAGACTATGCTTTGTATTTTCGTTTATTGTAAATGATGGTATTATACGAGTACTGTTTAGAGTTTATGTTCGTCTTCTGATTTCTAGATATCCTACTGGGTGGCTTGTAGTCACTAGAACCATAGTATGCGGAGAGTTTCTGTAAATACAGCTTGTTTAGTTTGACGTTGTAATAATATAACTCCTATTATGTATGATGACAAACATTAAGGCATATGTATAAATGGATATTGTGGAGTTTGCTTAGTATATTGTCCCCCGTTGTATGTTTATTGTTCCGATAAAGGTCCGCCTGCCCACAGGTGGTGTTGTCGACCTAGGGGCGGCCGTCTCTGAATCCCGGGAAGGTACAGGTGGTATCAGAGCGCAGGATAGGAAGCTGTAGAGTTTCTTAGTTCTCTATTATATATGTTTTACGGTTTCCTTTCTCTAATCTCCTTTGCTATCGCTAACTTGGTTGTGATTATTGATTGTGATGTGGGTAGATGGACAAAGGAAAAGGAAAAGCCGAAGACTATAGTGATTCCACCCACAGCAC
>JACFYI010003722.1:621003-640873 GCA_014898755.1 Handroanthus guayacan
TTATAAGGGTGACAGACCCACCAAATAATAGTTCTATCTTTGCCACATGATTGCGTTAATTGTATTACGATTAAGCTCATTTATGCTCTTGCTGAGCTATTGTTTGTGCTCTTGTCCAGCTATTGTTTATGCTATTGATGAGCTATTGCTTAGGCTCTTGCCGAGCTATCTTTATGCCTTTGTTGAGTCATTTGCTTATATTACTTGTGAAATAATTGCAATTGTTGGCATGTTCTTTTCATTATTGAGCTTATTGCCTCGTTACTCTTTTATTGGATTCCTTATTCTTTCTATTCTATAGCTATGCTTCTTACTAAGTCATTGGACTTATTTAATTGTTCTGTCATGTGTTGGTGAATAAGTTGGAAGCCTGTTGGATGTTAATATGAGACTATGCTTTGTATTTTCATTTATTATAAATGATGGTATTATACGAGTACTGTTTAGAGTTTATGTTCGTCTTCTGATTTCTAGATATCCTACTGGGTGGCTTGTAGCCACTAGAACCATAGTATGCAAAGAGCTTCTGTAAATACTGCTTGTTTAGTTTGACATTATAATAGTATAGCTCCTGTTATGTATGATGACAAACGTTAAGGCATATGTATAAATGGATATTGTGGAGTTTGCTTAGTATATTGTCCCCCGTTGTATATTTATTGTTCCGATAAAGGTCCGCCTGCCCACAGGTGGTGTTGCCGGCCCAGGGGCGGCCGTCCCTGAATCCCGGGGCACTACAAAATTGACTAAACCATTAATCCTAAATAGACTATTAATGAAATTGTATGATTCATTCCACTAGGAAAAATATAAATGCATCGAATTATAGGCTAACAGATTTGGATATTTGATACATTAGGATATCCAAATGATTGCGATAAAAAATGAATATCCCAGGAATCATATTTGGATTTTGTTTTCAGATAATTATGATTGAATATGGACATATCCAAATATATGTAATGTTCCATGGATACGAATTAAGATATAATTTTTTAATAACCATTAGATATCAGTGCAAACACAAATACAAATATTATAAAGTTAATTTATAATGACCCCAAAATTCTCCAAATATCATTATTAAAAAAACAAAAGTATTTTTACCTTATCCAACAAAATCTCTTTACAACCAAAATCCTTTCGTTACAATCATTAGAAATTTTTCTTACAACCAAAATATTCCCTCACATCCATTTAATTTTTCTTGCAAATTAAATTTATCACATGCCTAAAATTTTTCAAGCCCAATCACATTTAAAAAGAAAAGAAAAAATTAATAATAACATGTATACATATACATATAGCCGGCTACTATCCTAAAACAGGGAAAATATCTTAAATTTTTTAATCTAAAAAATCTTGGAGGCCAAGTCACAAAAAATTACAAGAATGCCATTTTTCTCACCTATAAATGCTTTCCTAATTACTCTTCAATTTATCAACTTTGCCAGCATCACCCCGCCTCTACATTTTTCCCGAGTAGCCATTGTCCCTGCAGCACCCTCCATTTTCAAAGCTTTGAAACTTAACTTTCTCATATCAAATTGGCCCGTATGATATATTGTTGGAAACCATATTGAGGGTAGATAACTTTAAAATCAAGAATCACTTAATACTATGGAAAAAAATGTTCGAAAATGCCATTAGAATACAACCTCCAGGGCTGCCGAAGATAGGGACAGTAGCGGGGGGTATTTTGAATGGGTATAGACGACGATCCGACCGTTGGATCGTCGATCGAAAATCACCGTTAGAAAGATTATCGAGTTAAGGTAATCATAAAGATAAAACACACTGTTAAACTATTAGGAATTTTGAGATAAAGTGATTGGAATAACAATTGTCATTCTTGAAAATGTGTTAACTAAAAAGTTTTGATCTTGAATGACTAGGTGATTTTGCTTGGAGTATTTTTGGAAATTTGGAAACATATTATAGCTTGTGATCAAATGATTGAAGTAAGAATTATGGTTATCCCTTGTGCCCAGTAATAATGAAATCTGTTGGATCATAATTTCATTTCTTTGCTTTGATTGAAATGAGCATAAATTTAGACTTGCTATTGTTATTCTTTTGGACATCATGGATTCTTTGCTTCGTTTAATGATGACTACGGAGATTTGGATCTCATTGTAGTCATTTCATTTATTAATCAATGTTTTTGATAACTTTGTGCTCGGAAACCTTGGACATAATCGAACATGTATTGATTTGTTAAAACATGGAAACGTGGACTTACTTAGCTAATTTTGAAAAACTTTTATGCTTGATTATGAACTCCAGAATATAGGAATCTCCTGCTATTTCAGCTTGTAAAACAAATAAAAAAAATAGATTTAATATGCGCGCACTCGCGCTCCGGATTTGAGCGCGTCCATACCCATTTTCAAGCGCGGCTGCGTTTAGTCCAAAAGCCCTATTTGAGTTTTTGAACTCCATTTTGTCTCGATAAGCCCATTGTTTCTCTTTTGAAACATTTTTAAAATATTGATTGTAGTTTTTACTCTTCAAAAATATTTTCGAAATATCATGTATTATTTTCACTCCTCTGAAATATTTTCAAAGCAACAGTTACGTTTTCATTCCTTTGAAAATATTCAAAAAATACTGTTTGTGATTTTCACTCCTCAATAATGTTTTCAAAGTATTATTTATGATTTTCACTTCTCAAAAATATTTTCAAATATCAATTATGATTTCCACTCCATTAAAACATTTCCAAAATATTGTTTAAAGTTTTCACTCTTCAAAAATGTTTTTAAAAATCTCGTTTACGATTTTCAATCGCTTGATACAATTTCAAAATATTTTTTTGGTTCTCACTCTTTTAAAATATTTTAAAAAAGATGATTTGATATGTCTCATACCTTTGAAATGGTTTTGAAACGTTGATTAATATATCCTTGGTTCACTTTTTTTTCAAATGCTTTCAAAATAACATCTGAAATGACCATGAATCACTCCTTTAAAATATTTTTGAAATATTGTATGATATATCCATAGATAATTCCCTTAAGTTGCACTACAAAAAAATTGAGCTTTTGTGACCGCGGATTAGTGACGGCGCCAATTGGTCACTAATCAGTGACCGATTGATCACTGATTACGCTTTATTTATAAAGAAAATGAGTGACCGATTTAGTTATCGAATTTGTGATAGAATTAATGACTGCTGTAAGCGCTGTCACTAATCAATCACTAAAATTAGTGATCGGTGCACATTCGTCACAATTGCAGTCACTCATCGTTTGATATATAAGTCTAACCGATTTTAGGCGGTCACTAATTTCGTCACTGCTTGACCCAAAATTAGTGACCGTTATATAGCGGTCACTAATCCTGTCACCTTTAAAAAAATTATTTTTTAATGAATACTAGTGATCGGAATTAAGCAATCACAATTTGGATGACTTTTTTCAAATAAAAATTCCAAGTGTTGGAGCATGGACTCAAACCCACAACCGCACGCAAGAACAATAAGCATCCTTCCACTAGGCTGCTGGCCATTTATTAGCCTTTCTCCCCACTTTCTTTTTTTTTAATAAGAAGTAGGACGCTTTTTCTATGTAACAAAATATAGAGGCAGAAGCTCTTGCGCATAGAATGTTCTTCTTTCTTTTTTAGCAAAGCAATAGGCGAAATTGAGACGTGAAAGCAAGACAAGATCTTACCGAAATTTCACCAAATCTCACTCTTCCCACTTCTCACCTCACAAAAGAACTTCAAAAATTCTCAAATCAGTTGGGCGGAGCAAGAGCATATGTAAAAATTTTCAGATCTGTGGAGCAAGAATCGTGAAATTCCATTGAGGTGCGTGATTTGCTCACATTTTATTCACTTCATGGGATCTTGTTTTGTTCACATTGCCATTCCTTTTTGCAGTTACCCATTGTGATTTTTCATTTGTTTTCTTATGCATTTCTTACTATTTTTGACAAGGATTTCGAGTTCGGGAAATTTCACTCTTTGTGATACATGAGTAGGACGTTTTATTTTCCCTTGGCTCTTTTGGCTTTCAACATTTTCTACTTCATGATTTTCAAAGATGCAGTATTATTTTATCTAAGTAGAGACTTGTTGATTTATATAAGTTGAAAAAAGTATGCCTCGTGCCTATGCTGATAGAAACAAGAGCTCTTGATGTTTTTCCCTAAACTTTTTTATATGTTTTCCTAACTCCTTTTGCTTCTCTTTATTTGTTTAGCTAAAAACATTTGCTTTTTATGTAGACAGAAAAAGTGGATCTAGAGAACACAGTCGTTGATGAGAGCCAAAGGCAGTTAAATAAAGTTGGAGCATCCTCTAGGTCAGGACACGATAAGTATAGTGGTACACCACTAGCATGTTCTACTTAGTTTTAGCTCATGCAATGGCAACAAAAGCTCTTCGTGATTCTCTCTTACTTAAGCTGCATAATTGAGACCAAGTTATAGATTTCACTTCGTGGTGGCCATTCAGTTTGAGTACATACACTAGTAAGATGGTCAAAATCTGATTTTCTTCTGTCCTTTTTGTCTTATAACCAAGAACAGCTTGATGGTGCAACTTCTACTTATGCCACCCATTGCAAATGGATATGGTACTGATAATATATAATGCTTAAGTTTTTGGGTTCTTTTACTGCATACTGGTAGTTTGAATATAATCAGCCACATCTAATCATACTGGTAGTTTGTATGCTTCTATATACGTGCCTCTCATGCGATGGCTAAGGTGCAATGCTACTAGTAATAGGAGGGAAATAAGAGTACATAAGCCATAAATCTTATGTAGTTCCTCATTTTTGGGAGCCCTAATTTAAATTGTAAACTACAATATATATATATATATTTATCCGACTGTGTATAAGTATGCTACATATAAATTCATCTTCACTAGTTTAGAATTTTTACTACTAATTTTAGCTATGGCATTACACATTGTGATTTTTCATTTGTTTTTTTATGCATTTCTTACTATTTGCTTTTCAATTTAATTGATTTTATTGATTTTGTTTGCTTTAGGATTCAATTAATCCCAGTTAGCAATTTACTCAAAATTACCACTATTTAACAATTCTTGCAATATACGAAGAGAAGCGGCAGCTGTACAAGGAGTACAAAGAGAAGCGAGTGTTGGTCCAGCTCATATTCAGCGTTCTTTCCAATTCTTTCCAAACGGTAAGCATCTGTCTTTGCCCCTAGTATATGTAATTTGTTCAATATTATCTCGGTTCAATATAATCTTTCTGTTTAACTTCTCTTCGTACTCCTTGAATATTAAAATTCTTGTAAGATTATATATGATGTTTGAGTGAGGTGAACGTTTTTGTCGGGATATAATTGTTCTGTAAACAATAAATTAAATTTGGCCATTTCATGTCTTGTCCTAGGTGCTAAGTTCTTTCTATTGTTTTGAAACATTGAGGTGTTGCATATTCGAAAAAGAATTTGTCATTAGGTAACTAAAGATAAAGTTTTCTCAACTTTTCTAAATACGATGAACTCATGCTGGTAATGTTCCAAGTTGGTTATCAAATTTTGAGGGTGGACCCACAAATCTGTGAATTTAATGCCATTCATTAAACTGAAAAAGTAAATAACTATAAACATAGTTTTTTTTTTTTTTTAATTAGTTACGTATGTTGTATTAGTTATTGAAGTAATTTATAAGACATATATTTTGAAACTTATCTTATAATCAATATATTCATGCCACTTTTGATGCAATATGAGCAATATGAGCATGAGCATTTGAGTCAGAATGAGATCTTTTCTACTTCGGAAAGCTCTTTTGATGCAAGAAAATGGCTTGAAATTGTTGATGGTTCAAGCAAAGGCAGAATATATAGTTTTGGAAATACTTATCACTACCGGAATGTTGTTTCTTCTGGGACTTCGTCCGAGTCAGTATCTACAACAACCGCATCCACTTATGTTAGTCCGGAGCAATTGCAAGAGGCACTGTCTAAAGCAAAAGAGGAATTCATCAAAGAAAAAGAAGAGGCTCAAAAAGCAAGAGATGAGGCAAAGATGCTGGCACAAGTTATAAAAGAAAAAAATGAGGTAATAAGAGAAAGAGAGGAAGCTATAAGAGAGAAAGAGGAGGTTATACAAAGGACATATGAAGCGATGCTCGCAAAATTTGGTGGCATGGAATGTGCCTCTTCCAAGAACAATAGAGCTGGTAAGGGTAGTAAGGGCATTTAGATGTATCAAAATCATGGTGTGCTTGGATTTATTTTGCTTAGTTAACTTTTGAAATGTTTCATGTATAGTATACTTTGAATTGTGAAATGGCATGCTTGGATTTATTTGCTTAGTTAACTTTTGAAATGTTTTATGGATAATAGACTTTGAATGGTGATTTTAATTTTAGATTTTTGTGAAATGGATTGTTATTTTTTATTGTTGATTATTATGAATGAATGTGAAAACAAGTTTGATTTAGATATATAATTTTGTATAAATTCTGAAATTTTAGAATTTGGGATTTAACAAGGTCATAAAAATTAGTGTCCGCATACCCGGTTACTAAATCAGTCATTGAATGTGAACTGAAATTTTGTAGTTTCGGGGTCACTAATTTAGTGACCGCGTCATGCGTTCACTAAATCCATTGCTAAATGTGATTTGAAATTATGTAGTTTTGGGGTCACTGATTTGGTGATCGCACTATACGGTCACTAAGTCGGTCACTAATTTGTGATCGGGATGAAACCAATTAATGAATAGTAAACTTCATGTTTTGTGACTTTTTTTTTTAGATTTGGATGCGGTCACTAATTAGTAACTGATGAATAACCCGATCACTAATCTCTATTTCTGACGAGAATTTTTCCGACTACGCATTATGATCACAAACGCGATCGCTAAAGCCGCCAGTGACCAATTTTTGGGCAAATTAGTGACCGCTTGTGCAGTCACTAAAGCTTGTTTTTTTGGTAGTGTTGTTTGAGCTCGAATATTGTTTGATATGTCCTAAATTCGAATTGAATCAAATGATTGTGTCCAATATTCATTGAAAGTTCATATTGTTTGAATCGAACAAACGTATGATTGAGATATCGAATGACTCTGTCTGAGATTGTTTGAAATTTTGTATTGATTGAATTGGACCAATTATGATTGATTGATATTCATTGTGTACCATTCTATAGATGGGTTTGTTTGTGTCCAATAATTGGTTCGAAACTTCTAATTGTTTGTATCGAACATATTGTGATTGTAAACCCAATTGATTGATTGTATTCTTTCGGCTCTGGGAAACTTCAAGAGGAACAGTTGGGAGGTGTCAGATCATCAGTCGAGTCCTTTGGTAAGTTTCATATTTGTTAGACATTTTCACAAAAACCTGGAGGTAGGAATTTCCAAGGACTAGTCTGTGACACGTGGTTGGTCAACTGTGTCATTTGTATGTTTAATTGGGTTGTCCCCTCTGAGCGGCCACTCGATGGTGGGACTTGTAAAGGGATAAGGAGATATGTGCTATGTTTGGGAGGAAAAAGGTTACAAATCTACCAAACACTAGTTCTGCCATAATTATTGTTTATGTGTGATATTGGACTTCTTGAACCTATACTTGATGATTGAATCATCCGAACTTATTCTTTGATTTATATCCTAATTATTGGACTTCTGGAACTTCCTATTTGACTCATTCATATGCCTATTCAATTCCTTACCTTGCCTTTCCATTCCTAGACATAATTTCTTACCAAGTCATTCGGAGTTACATTATAAATTTTAACATGTATAGGTAACTAAGTTTCTAAAATTCTACAAAGCTTGGAGACCTCAGGCTTCTTATTATTCTTGTATGAACATTTGTAGATGTACGATAGATAAAGTGTTGTAATTGCATGGAAAAATTGTTTTGGTGTGTAATTGCAAAGGAACTATTATGAATACATGATATTGAGGTTGTTATCTGCACTCCATAGCCCTAGTTTAAAAACTTTCTCGGTCTGGCAAATTTCGGTAAGAAATTGGAGATTGTATTAAATAGAAATTTTCTTATGTTTCTATGTATTGCGGACCCCCAGAGGGTGCCGTTTTGTAAATTTGGGATCTTATGTAACAATGAGACAAAGCTTTCTTGAGTATGAGAAATAAAGTTAATTTTGGGTTGTTTAGTAAACAGTTGTATCAAATTTTGAAGTTTTAGTTTTCTTAACCCCTTTCCTCAGCAACGTCTCAGCCTAGAGCCAGATGCTCTATGTCTGGATCATTACAAGTGGTATCAAAGCTTAGATTTTCTTGAAAAGGAAATCCAATCCGCGCCAAAAAAGGTCCTTGGGATAGGAACTTCAATTGGGTTTCATCTTAGGAATAAACTAATTTAAGTTATGATCATCCGGTATAATGGATAATGCTTAAATATATTGAATTGCTATTAGGAGACTGCCAATTTATGAACCTTTATATTTATGTGTTAATAATTTGATCCTAGATTGGTGGCATAGGTATGAAATTCACATTCCTAAAATCACTGTTTGGGTTGCTTTAGGTCGGATGATAATATGGCTAGATTATATAGGCTACCTTAGGAGAGAAGGATGAAGGAATGAAGCCTTTGGCTTTGCGTATTCCTTAGCTTGAGCCTTTAGTATTGTGTCTTATTTGTGCTTTAATATTTTAACTCTTGTGATGAAACGAGAAACCTTGGAAAATTACTAAAGCACTTGTTTACAAATTTCGGATAATTATGACTACTAGGGGAAACGAATCAAATAACGAACCACCTAAGAAATGCAATAGATCACGAAGGGTGTTATTTGAACAATTTCAAGCACCCAAAACCTCGAACAAGACGGATAACACCATAGCATGTAACGAACCCCGGAAACAAACATTCCTTGTAAAAAATGAACCGACTGCTGAACAACTTTTGCTAGGTTACAACAATTTATGTATTATTGTCAACAACAAACGAATCAAAGGCGTAGAAATGAGGAGAATTCGGAAGATAAATTATTGACTAGATTTTTGCAATCTAACCCCCCAAAGTTCAAAGGGAACCTAATGATCAAAAGGTAAAATCTTGGATAGGGAAAGTAGAGAAAATCTTTTGAGTACTCGACTACTCGGACCAATAGCAAGTAAAGTATGCCACCTTCCTTTTGGAAGAAGCAACGCGTTGTTAGTGGCGCATAGTGGCACTGAGATGAGAACAAGACGAAGTTAAGTGGACTTGAGAAGAATTCGAGGCTGAAATCTTAAGGAAGTTTATCTCTCAGGTAATTAGGAACATAAGAGAGAAAGGACTTTTGGAAAGAAACTGAAAATGATGGGAAAAGTTTGACCCCTTCAACAGCGGATAAGGGCAAAGCACCATTTCTAATAGAAGCAAAGGCTGTAATTTTTGTGGGGCACCTCGTATACTAAAGATGGGTGTTGGAAAAAACAAGGGAGGTGTCTTGTATATGGGAGTACCCAGCATTTGTCAAGAGACTGCCCGAGGCACCATAAGGATGCCAGTTCTAGAGTGCAGAACCAACTGCAACATCATATAGCGGGGCGTCCTTAAGTTAAAGCCAGGGCATATGCCTTAATGGGAGAAAAGGGAACGGACCCAACACAAATAGCAGAAGAAAAGGTGCTGACCCAACCTTCTCTGTGTAAAGTTATGTTTGATCTAGAATCAAAGCTCTCTTTTATATCAATAGCTTATGGAAAGAGATAGGTTTGACATCTGAATACATCAAAACTTCTTATAGGGTACCTACCCTGTAGGTGGATTGTTATGAGACATAGAAAAATCTGGAATTGTTGCTCACCCTAATAAACTGCGAATTAGAGACTATAGTCTTATTTTAGGAATGGATTGGCTATGTTGGCCTCAGGTTATAGTAAACTGTTTTGCGAAAACAGTCAGGTTAGATACTAGAATCAGGATTAGTACAAATAGCAGTTCCAACGTTCAATAGTTTAAGTATTCTTTTGGCTGTACGAACTAGAAAATCATAAGGAAAGGAACTGCCAAACATTTTAATTGTAGTGATGCCATTTTGATTAACAAATGCTCCAGCAGCATTTATAGATTTTATGCACCGAGTGATTTGCCCAGAATCATTTCATAGTAATGTTCATAAATAACAACCGAGTGTATCCTATGGCTGAGGAGGAATGTGAAGAACATTTGCGGACTGTTATTCAAAATCTTAAGGAGCATTGATGGTATGCCAAGTTCAGTAAGTACAAATTTGGCTAAAAAAGAGCAACCTTCTGGGATGCATAATTTTTCAGGATGACCTCAAGATAGAGACCGAGACTGTAACTAAAGTTAGGAGCTCCTTGAGGTTAGCAGAATATTAATCAAGAGGGTTGGAAGTTTAAGATTGGAGTTTAAGGTTGGAAATCGAGAATTTCGGAAGTTGCTCCTTAGGAAGGGGATCCGAAGGATGGAAAAGAGTGAGGCATTAACCCCTACACATGCAGAACCTTTCAAAACTGTTGAACGAATGGGCCAGGTAGCATATCGGCCAGACTTACCATCAAACCTTGCCAAAATTTGTGACATACATTGATACCGTACCATGGAACATTGATATGTCTATACAAGGTAATCTCTCGAGAATAGCCTATATGAGAACTTAGGAATCGGAGAATGAAATATGAGAAAGATACCCTCATTTATTCAAGTGACAGGAAGTAATCTGGGAACCAAATTTTTTTAAGGAGGGGAGAGTATAACGACCCCAAAATTTCTCTAATATCATTATTAAATTTTAAAATTCAAAACGAAAATATTTTTATCTTATCTATCTAAATTGCTTTACTATCAAAATCCTTTCGTTACAATCATTAGAAATTTTTCTTACGATCAAAATATTTCCTCACATCCATTTGATTTTTCTTGCAAACCAAATTTATCATATGCATCAATTCGGCCCAAGAAAAAAAAAATATTTTGGCCCAAAATTTTTCAAGCCCAATCTACCTTTGAAAAAAAATAAAAATAATAATAACATATATACAGATACATATAGCGGGCCATTTGCCCCAAAATGGAGAAAATATCTTAAATTTTTTAATCTTAAAATCTTGGAGGCCAAATCACAAAAATTACAAGAATGTCATTTTCCCCATCTAAATACCCCCCAATTGCTCTTTATTTCATGAACTTTGCCAACATCTTCCTTCATCTACATTTTTCCCTTGTAGCCACTATCCCTGCAATACCTTCCACTTTGAAAGCTTAAAATCTAACTTCCTCTTCATGCTCTTATCAAATTGGTCCGTATGATATATTGTTGGAAACCATATCGAGGTTAGATAATTTTAAAATCGAGAATCACTCAAAACTATGAGAAAAAAAGTCCAAAAATACTGTTAGAATACAACCTCTAGGGCTGCCGAGGGCAGGGACAGTAGTGGGAAAGGTGTTTTGGATAATTATAGATGAAAATCCAACCATTGGATCGTCGATTGAAAGCGACCGTTAGAAAGATCATCAAGTTAAGGTATTTATAAAGATAAAACACACTGTTAAACTGTTAGGAACTTTGAGATAAATTGTTATCCTTGAAAATATGTTGACTAAAAAGTTTTGATATTGGATGACTGGGTAATTTTACTTGGAGCATTTTTGGAAATTTAAAAACATATTGTGGATTGTGACCAAATGATTGAGATAAGGATTATGGTTATCCCTTGTGCTCACTAATAATAAAATCCCTTGAATCATGATTTTACTTCTTTACTTTGATTGAAAAGAGCATGAACTTAGACTTACTATTGTTATTTTTTTGGACATCATGGATTCTTTGCTTCGTTAAATGATGACTATAGGCATTTGGATCTCATTGTGCTTATTTCCTTTGTTAATTAATATTTTTTATAACTTTGTGTTTGGAAACCTTGGACATAATCGAACATGTATTGATTTGTTGAAAAATAAAAAAGTGGACTTACTTGACTTATTTTGCGAAATTTTGTGCCTGATTATGAACTCCAAAATATAGTAATTTCCTGCTATTTCAGCTTTTGAAACAAAAAAAAAAAAAAAAAGATTTAACATGGGCACGTTCGTGCCCACGTCTGGGCGCACTAGTGCCCGAGACAGTGGCCCACGACACTCCCATTTTCGAGCACGGTTGCGCCCAGTTTAAAGGCCCTATTTGAGTTTTCCAACTCCATTTTGCCTCGATAAACCCATAGTTTACTATTTTGAAATATTTTCAAAACGTTGATCATAGTTTTTACTCTTCAAAAATATTTTCAAAATATCGTTTATGATTTTCACTCCTTTGAAATATTCTAAAGTGTAGGTTATATTTCCATTCCTTTGAAATGTTTCCAAAATGCTATTTGTGATTTTCACTTCTCAAAAATGTTTTCAAAGTATTGTTTATGATTTTTACTCTTCGAAAATATTTTCAAAATATCAATTATGGTTTCCACTCCATTAAAACGTTTCCAAAATACTGTTTAAAGTTTTCACTCTTCAAAAATATTTTCAAAATATCGCTTACGATTTTCACTCTCTTGATATGATTTCAAAATATTTTTTTGATTCTCACTCTCTTAAAGTATTTTCAAAATAATATGTCCTTGGTACACTTTTTTTTTAAATGGTTTCAAGATAACATTTGAAATGACTATGAATCACTCCTTTAAAATATTTTTGAAATATCTTCTGATATATACATAGATCATTCTCTTGAGTTGTTTAAGCTCGAAATATAGTTTGATATGTCCTAAATTTGAATTGAATCGAATGATTGTGTCTGATATTCGTTGAAAGTTTATATTGTTTGAATCAAACAAACTTATGATTGAGATATCGGATGACTCTGTTCGAGATTGTTTGAAATTCTGTATTGATTTAATTGGACCAATTATGATAGGATTGATATTTATTGTGTACCATCCTATGGATGAGTTTATTTACGTCCAATAATTGGTTTGAAACTTCTAATTGTTTGCATCGGACCTATGGTGATTGTAAACCCAATTGATTGATTGTATTGTTTGGACCCTGGAAAACTTCAAGAGGAATGATTCGGTGGTGTCGGATCGTCAGTTGGGTCCTTTGGTAAGTTTTTTATTTGTTGGATAGTTCCACAGAAACTTGGAGGTAAAAATTTCCAAGGACTAGTTTGTGACACGCGGTTGATCGACTATGTTACTGTATGTTTAACTGGACTGCCACTCTTTGAGCGGCCACTCAAGGGTGGGACTTATGGAGGGATAAGGAAAAATGTGTTATATTTGGGAGTAATAAAGGTAACAGATCGACCAAATACTAGTTCTGTTATAATTATTATTTATGTGTGATATTAGATATCTTGAACCTATATTTGATTATTGAATCATCCGAACTTATTGTTTGATTTATATCCTAATTATTGGACTTCTGAAACTTTCTGTTTGACTTATTCGTTGGCCTATTCAATTTCTTACCTTGCTTTTCCATTCCTAGTTATAATTTCCTACTAAATCATTCGAACTTATATTATAAATTCTAACATATGTAGGTAACTAAGTTTCTGAAATTCCGCAAAGCTTGGAGACCTTAGACTTTTTATTATTCTTGTATGAGCATTTGTATATATGTGTAGATGAAGTGTTGTAACTGCGGGGAAAAATCGTTTTGGTGTGTAATTGTGAAGAAACTATTATGAATAAATGATATTGAGGTTGTTATTTGTACTCTATAGCCTTAGTTTAAAAAGTTCCTTAGTTTGGTAAATTTTGGCGAGAAATTGGAGATTATTAGAAAAAAATTCTTCTGTTTCTATGGATTGCGGACCCCCAGGCGGGTGTCGTTTTGTAAATTTGGGATTTTATGTAACAGTGAGACTATGCATTCTTGATTATGAAAGATAAAGTTAATTTTGGGTTGCTTAGTAAATAGTTGTATCAAATTTTGAAGTTTTAGTTTTTGTAACCCCCTTCCCCGCCAATGTCTCGATTTAGGGACGGATGTTCTAGGTCTGCCTCGTTACATAATTGGTCAGGGATGTGCATACGGATACACTGTATCGCCTATTAATGTCCATTTACGCGTTCAGTGACTTCGGCCTAGAATTTTCTAGGATGCTTTGTAATGCCTTGTTTTTAATGCATTGTCTCAATTATTATCATTGGACAACTGAAATACATGGTGAAACAAATAATAAACATAGCAACCTGTAATATATCTGCTCCGGTCCAGAATAGCGTAATAATTGGGCCGGAAAACTTATTACGTACTCTTGAGTAAAAGAAAAATTAATTTATTCATTACACCATTGGCCATTATGAGAAAAAACAATCACAAAATGATTTTCTAAACTCTTGATCTTAAATATTTTAAGTTATAGAATTTCATGTGACAGGGAATACTTGCTCCAAAAATTGAAAAGTGCCTTATTTCATGAGCATTGATGTGGTGGCCTGGTTGTTTGAGCGGTATCCTTCACTTATTTGCTAGCAGGACCAGGACCAAGCGGGGTTGTTGGCGGCGGCGGCGGAGGAATTGGTGTCCTTGGATTCTCTAAGAAAATGGAGAGAATAAAATGAGTTGATTTGATGCATACTTATATGAAGAATGATGATAACTACATAAATACGTGGATGAGTTACATACCTCCCTTAAAGATACTATAACTACTAACTAGCTAGCCAGCACCCTTTTCCTTTTCGAGATTACAAGGACCTTTCTCTTTTTTTTTTTTTTTTTGTCAAATACTCTGTCTACTTGTCTCCCTCTATGCTAGGATCTTGGAAGAAAATTGTTGATATCATCTAAAATTATAGTTAGTTTTCCTAATTTACCCTTTAACTATATTTTTTTACAATTTTTTAATTTTTTTTTACAAAGGCACTCCCAGTGATTTAGAAAAGTATCAAAAAATTTAGGGCTTTTTTTAGTTTCACATATTTTTAAAATCATCTTTGTCCATAAAAATTTTAAAAAAAGTATTAAAAAATGGAATTAAAGGGTTAATTAGGAAAATCATTCAAATTTTTTAATGATATCAATAATTTTGTTCCAAAATCCTAATAGAAGGGGAGATGTATAAATAGAATATTTTCAAAGGGGATATTTCTTTAATTCCGAAAGGATGAGGGGTATCTCCTCGGGGGAGGTTGCTATAACTAACCACAAATATAGATATGCACACCAAGAAACTAAACCATGTGTGAGTGGCTCAATCGACTTTAATTTAGATAGAATATTGATGATGATGATGAGGGTATTTGTGAGACAATAAATACATTGAATACACGAATTCTGATATTGTGATAATGCATGAAGTATAGATACAAGTAAATTTCATTTTTTGTCTCATAACTTAGTGCTTTTACATTTTTTTATCCCAATTATTTTCATTTTCTTATATTAAGGACATTAATTTCAAATTTTACTTTCATTTTGTCCTTTGACACGCCTCCCCCCAAACAAAAGTTTTCGATGCTGTGAGTCACGTGCGTATCAGGTGGTCACTAAAAATATGATATGCACTTAACGGACATTGGATATCTGCGTGATTTTCAGCCATTAAAACCTTAATGGAAGGGGCAGGGTTAGATGACTCAATGTGAGAGGGAAAAATATGACAGGAAAAAAAAAAAAGAAAAGAGAAAGAAAGAAAGTGTGTAGTTCAATGTCAAGCATAAAAAAATCATCAATGATTTGGACCAAAAGGACGCAGGGCTTTAGTTATGGGGCTAAAAGTACAATTTACCTATAAATGCCAGGAAAAATAATCACAAAAGAAACATCTTGCCACAATTCTATTTGGCATAAAATTAGTTTGTTAACTTTACAATTCTGTAATGCATAAACTTAGTTCTCTAACCTTAAAAAAGGAATCCTTCGTATATATATCCATAAGAAGATGTTGTTTTATGTCTAAAATGCGAGTGATTATACTAAATTTTAATTTTTCAAATTTATCCTAATTACATAACAAGTACATTTGGCACACATTTAAATTTCTTAAGTAATCCTTCCTTCACAATTATTTTTTACACACAATTTTTGTACCAGAAGGATCATATATTTCATCTTCACAATTTCATATTTTCTTAATTTGAAAGAATTTAAATATTTTTAAATAACTTATGATACATATGTAATACTTTTTAAGTGGGGAAACCGTATGGCAAAATTGCTACTAAGTAAATGAAAAAGTCATATTTTCCACAGGTGCATTACTAGGAAACTTTTGGCTAAAGTGAATGACAATTTTAAACAATTTCTTTTTCAATTTCACAATTACATAATGGACTTAGAAGGGCTGCATAAGAGTTTGGCACACTAGCTAGGGTTTTGATTTACCCCACTCGAATTGTGATTTTAGATAACTGATTAAGAATCTTTGTTTTGTGAATATTATAGGGTCGTGCTAAATGCAGATCAGTTTTTACTTACGTAAGTCACTTTAGACAATTTTATCCTTAATTCCACACAAATAACCACCCCCTCATAATTTTCTCATCCATTTCCTCTCCAAAATCCCAACATTCAAAATATCAAGAAAAACTCTCCTACCTTATTACGTCATAAATTCCTTTTTCCTGTAATCTAACCATAGCAATATGAGCGGATCAAATTACGAACAAGATTCAGAGATCGAGGTAAAACAAAAAAGAAAAAAAAATTGAAAAAAATTGAATCTATTATTTTCATCGTTGGCCGGTTGTTGCAATCCAATTCCTTTTCACCTATCCGCCATGTTGTAATCCAATTTCTTTTCAATTCCTTTGCTAACACATATGGCCATTTGTAATCCAATTCTTTTTCAATTCCTTTTAACCCATCTGCCGCCGCATATGGCCTCCAATTCCTTTTGAATTCCTTTTAATCCATCTGCCGCCACATAAGGCCATTTCAATTTGTAATCCACAATTCCTTGCACGAGTTGCATGTTGGAATCCAATTCCTTTTCACCCACTTTAATGCGGCGTGATAATTTTCCTTTTTTTTTTCTAATGGTATTTTAATTTTAATTATAATTCCACACTAATTTCAATTATGCATTTCCAATTTTACAGGAAGAACCAATTGAATTCTTAGAAATTGATCACACCCAATATTTTACAACAGATGAAAGCTTCAGTAGTAAGGAAGCTGTAAGAGATTGGGTAAGAGAGACAGCTCGAGCACATGGGATGTTTGCAATTATTGGCTCGTCTCGCAAAAACAATATATGGCTTGTATGTGAAAGGAGTGGTAAATATAGGCCAACAAAATCGAATATCGATGTAGAGGACCCAAAATTTACCGGATCGAAAAAGTGCCAGTGTCCCTTTCAAGTGAAAGGATGGAAGGAGAAAGAGGGGATATGGCGGGTAGTCGTATTCAATGGCAAGCATAACCATCCTCCTGCAGTGTATCACCATGGACATGCGCTTGTTAGTAGATTGAGTCAAGAATAATTTGAAACTATGAAGAGGCTTACGAATAGTCACGTGAAGCCAAAGGAGATTTTAGACCATCTTAGGCGTGATGATCCAGAAATCAAAACTACATTGAAGCATATATATAATGCGAGGAATAAGATTAAGATTCACACAATGGGTGGTAGAACAGTTGTACAACAACTCATGCATTGCATTAAAAATCATGGGTATAAGCAGTGGCATCGCGGTGATCCAGTGACGAATCAATTGACTGATGTCATGTTTGCCCACCCCTGATCAATTCAATTGTTGAGACTATTTCCATATGTCTTGTTAATGGATTCGACATACAAGACAAACAGGAACTCCAAATTTATAATTTTTACATTTCATCTTACTACATGATTTTTTGCTTTTTAACATTACTAATATAATTATATTAATTAATATATTATTATCAAATACTAATATAAATACTAATACTTGTATTGATATTAATAATCTGATGACATAATAGGACTATGTAATCTGATGACATAATATGACTATGTTAAAATTAATATAACATTAATATTATACAACATAGTATAGTACAATATAATATGATTTTTGAATTTTATATTATTAATGTAATTATACCAATTAATGAATATATTATTACATAATACTTATATTAGTAGTAATTGTAATAGTATTATTGATATAAAAAGTATTAATAATATTAATAATATGATGACATAATATAATGTAATATAGTATAATGTTAAATTATAATATAAGCACAATATAATATAATATCATACTTCATATATAATATAATATAGCATCACATAGCATAACATATTATAGTATATATTAGTATATTAATAATAATAGCAATGCTAATTTATTAAAGATATTAATAATATCATTAGTATTATTAACATTGTATTATTATCTAATACTAGTATTAATAGTAATAGCAATAATTGTATTGATATAAATAGTATTAATAATATTAATAATCTGATGACATAATATGATATAGTATAATGTTAAAATTATAATATAACATGATATAACATTAATGTAATATAACTGAGCAGAGTACAATATAATATAATATCATACAACATAATATAATATTGCATCTCATAGCGTAAAATATTATAGTATATATTAGTATATTAATAATAATAATAGCGCTGATTTATATAATATATAATACGTATATTAATAGTAGTAGTATTGATATAAAAAGTATAAATAATATAATATGTTGAGATAATATAATATAATATAATATAATATAGTATAATGTTAAACTATAATATAAGTACAACAAAATATAATATCATACAACATAATATAATATTGCATCTCATAACATAAAATATTATAGTATATATTAGGATATTAATAATATAGTAGCATTGATTTATATAATTTATAATACGTATATTAATAGTAATAGTAGTAT
Organism: Handroanthus guayacan; assembly: GCA_014898755.1. Lineage (NCBI taxonomy): Eukaryota > Viridiplantae > Streptophyta > Magnoliopsida > Lamiales > Bignoniaceae > Handroanthus > Handroanthus guayacan. Next base: position 639,781 of record JACFYI010003722.1, read on the forward strand.
TGATATAAAAAGTATTAATAATATTAATAATATGATGACATAATATAATATAATATAGTATAATGTTAAATTATAATACAGGTACAATATAATATAATATCATACAACATAATATGATATAGCATCTCATAGCATCCAATATTATAGTACATATTAGTATATTAATAATAATAGTAGTGTTGATTTATTAAAGATATTAATAATATAGTATTATTAACTTTGTTAAGATTAATGTTGGTAATTTTTTAAGTTTCGTTATTCTTTATAATAGATACAAAATGCCACTTTTTGAGATAGTTGGAGTCACTCCTGTGGGGAAAACCTTCTGCATCACATTTGCTTTTATGAAAAATGAGTCAGAGGAGACTTATAGCTGTGTTCTATTAAATTTGAGATCTTTGTTTGATGGAGACGTGAGGCCAAAAGCTATATTTAGTGATAGAGAATTGGGATTAATGAAGGCGTTAGAGGTTAATTTCCCTAAGTCCTACCATCTTCTTTGTCTTTGGCATATAAACAAAATGGTGCAAAGCAATGTTGTAAAACTCATGGGCGGTCAGAAGGGGTACGCCAATAGTTTCTCACATGGTGCGTGGAAAAAATTGGTAGAATCTCGTACAGTGGACGAATACAAGGTGAACCACCATAACATGATGTGGGAGTTCCAGGATCAGCCGATTCTAAGATACGTGCAGGATACTTGGCTGATTTATAAAGAGAAATTTGTTCACGTTTGGACTAATAACATATTTCACCTGGACAACACTACAACAAATCGGTATGTGAAAACCCGTAAAGTTTATAAGCTTTAATTGTTATCAGTATTATTTAATTATTATCGGTATGTGGTTCTGGCTTCAATATCTTTATTTTTACCTCTTATCAACAGGGCAGAAAGTGCTCACTCGATCTTAAAAAGGTGCTTGGGATCATCCACTGGTGGATTTGATACTATCTGGCCTAATATACACTCGGAGCTTCAAGGACAAATTGAGGGCATTATGGCTGATCTTGCAAAATCTGCTAGGGTGAGGAAGCATGTGTGTAACGCCCCGGATTTCAGGGCTCTTCGCCCCGAGATCCGAAGTGCTAC
>JACFYI010003722.1:642219-666169 GCA_014898755.1 Handroanthus guayacan
GATCTTAGATTAATGTTAACTACCACTATATGTCAACTTTATTACATCCCGCTATCCACCATGCTTAGAATTGAACGTTATCTTTTACTTATATTAATAAAATCAATGTTATTATTTTTGTGTTAGATAATTTCCCATAATAAGTTTTAAATAATTTCATTATTAGGCATATTCTAGTTTTATATCAGTGGTCAATGTATTACTTTAGTTTTAAAATTTCAAAATATGGTCAAAATAATATAATTTTGGACATAATAGTAAGATTTATATGTGTATAATTATGTTTAAAAATATATTATTAGATGCAAAAGTATTGTGTGTAGCCACAACCAAAATATTGAGATGTAGTTCCTAATAATTTTTCTTAATTAATATCAATAAAAAGTATTATATTAATATTAATCATACTTTAAATAACAATAGAATTATTATTGATCATATTAATATTAATAATAATACTGCTATTGTTATTTATACTAATATTAATAAGAAATATTATTAATAAATATAAGATCAACATTATATTATTAACGTTATTAATATTGTTATTGTTGTTATTAACATTAATAATTATATTATTAATAACAGTCATTAATCTCAAGAGTAGTAATAATTTATAATTTTACTAATATTAGTAATAATCAAATATTTCAATAACATAATAATAATAATAATAATAATAATAATAATAATAATAATAATAATAATAATAATAATAAAAAATCAAAAAACAAAAAAAAAGGAAAAGGGCAACATGTGCCGCCCCAAGTGGGGAAGTCTTTGAAAACAGTTCACTCACATTATGTGCGGCGGTTTCTGTTCTTGTTTTTGTTTTTTTCCTTTTTTTTTTTTTTTAAGCCACAAGTCTAATGAAGTTTTATATAAAAAGAGTATAAACATGGACAAGATACAATCAAGATACTTATATAATGAAGATTTGTTATTCAATGAAAGATTTGTATTGTTGGATTTGAAAGAGATTTGTCATTTAATGCACAGCAGTCTTTGTTCTTTTTCTTTTTGTTTTTCTTTACCCCCAACAAATCTAGCAAAATATCATATAAAAACAATGTGAACATGTACAAGATACAATTTGGATATTTATCTCACGAAAATTTATTGTTTAATGGAAGATTTGTGTTGTTGAGAATTTGAATTTTTGAATGTTAGGGTTTGAAATTAGGGAGAGAAAGAGAGGAGAAAATTATGAGAAGGGTGGTTGGTTATGTAAGGTTAGGGGTAAAATTGTCCAAAGTGACCTACGTAAGTAAAAACTGACCTGCATTTAGCAAATTCGATATTATATTGTCTAACTTCAACATCAAAAAACTACGCATCCACTACAAAAGAATTACTAGGAAAGTAATTTTGTAAGTAGACCTACAAATTAGCTAAAAACTATCCGTAATAGATATTAATTTTCACTATCCATTACAGTCAATTTCGTAGCTAAAATTAACTATATGAGTATTTGCTATAAATTGGGCTACAAATTGATCATAGCAAAATCTGTAGCAAATACTGCAATAGCTAAGTTTAACTACAAACTTTACTATAGCTAATAGTAAGAATTAACATTTGCTACAAATAGCTTGTAGCTAATCTATAGCACTAGCTATGAAATTAATTTCATAGCAATATTTCTCGAAGCGGATGCCATATTCTTTTGTAATGCTTTTGTGGCAATTATATTATTGTTTTGATCTCCCAACCTTACCATTAGTATACTAAAGTTGTCTTTTCAGAAAACTTAATTCACACTTTTATCTTCTAGTAAATGTTTGGTACGTACAAAATAAAATGGAATATCTATCCTTTGAAAATCAATTTTCCCACTTAAGTAGGAAAAAATAATCCCAACTACGTAAATTTGACCACTATTCGCAGATAAAATGATTTCTTTCACTTCTTAATTCTAAACAATTCAATAAGGAAATAATGTGGGAAATTTTGGAATAAAATTAGGGATTTATTCACCCAATTTTATTCTTATTCAATTTTAACATTATAATCAACATCTTTATATATTTTAATTTATGCGTTTGAATTTACATATTCACATTTGTTAATCATACCAATTATTAAAAACTACACGTACAAGTTTAAACATCAAATTCATAAAATGCAATAATTTGTAAAATTGCAATTCACATATTTGTATCTTTTAAGTATACCAATTATTAAAAATAATATGTACAATTTTAAACGTGAAATTTATGTAGTGTTTGCATAATTTTTCAATTTTTAAATTCATGTTAATTTAATTTGATGTTCAAAATTATTCATATAATGATATTTAAATACGTGCACAATATGTATTTTACACATAATTATATTATACATATCTTGTATACTCACGAGGGCATATTAGTCAACATGCACATAATTTCATTCCTGTCTCATTCTTAAATTTCACCTATTTAAACACAAGGATAAGAAACATCATTCATTTCTAGTTTTATAGGTAACAATAACCAAACATGCAATTGGGACATGTTATTTCAAGTGGAAAGGCATTTCCTAAAAAAGTTTTATCAAACAAAGATCTTTCCTTGTACCAAACATGCTTTTAGAGTAAAAGCTTATGGATGTGTGGACTTATTTTTATTTGACGGATCAACAAATGGATATATTATCCAAACCTTGTCAAAATACCAAAATTACGATTGATTTGATATGCTAACATAATCATTCTAGATTCTCTATTCCAATTCGCTTTTCACCTTTATTTTGGATGCTTGCCAAATGTGTGGCATCCACAATCCAATATTTTTGTAAGGAAAGATTTTATATGCTTGGTATGTATTTGAGGTATGAAATACGGGATATAACACTATTTTGGAATAGAGGATCCTATCTGTAACATAACTGCCTCCCATAAATTAATCCTAAATTTTATAATTATGATCCTTTATTCCAATGTTTCATTTCATATTCTATTGTATAAATACAAATTAAGTGTACATATTAAGTATTTTTTTTATCAAAAGGTAGGATTGTTATCTTCTTTATCGTGCTTTATTGCTTTACTATTATTTTCTAACTAAAAGTTGTAATGGTTTTAACTAATTCCACGCAATGCTAATGCAAAGTTTCAACATGTAATTTTTTTTTTTTTTTGTTTAAGGAAATCCTCTTTGGTCTCAGATCTGTTAGTAGTGGCGTGATAAACTTACAAAGAATTACATTTAAGAAATGAAATAATTGAATCATGGCATTGCGAAGGAGTTAAATACGTTTTACCCCCCTGTATTATTACAAAAGGGAATATTAGCCCCTATTTTTTTCTAATTGTAAGATATACCCCTGTATTAACATTAAACAAATTCTGTAGTTCAAAAATACCCCCTTATAACCTAGCAATAAGGGCCTTATGACCTAGTTATTCCAAAATACCGGGGGGTATGTTGCAATTAAAAAATACAAGGGAGTAATCTTCCCTTTTGCCATAATACAAGGGGGTACAATGTATTTTTTCCCATTGCGAAGTCTAGAAGAATATTTACACTAAAAGAAGGGGAAAATATTCGGAAAATTGCATTTTTAATTCCAAATTATAGGTCCATTTGCAATCTAGCCGCTCTTAATTTCCGTAATAGTCAAATTTTGTCCCACAATTTAATTGGCATCAGCAAACTTAGTCCTGCCGTTATATTCTTAATAGAAAACTCACATGAAGAGCACATGACTTAATGGTTTTGAAAAATGAGCAAAATATATATGTATAATGCATTTGTGATGAACTTGTAATTAATTTTTATAACAATTTCTTAGTTTATCCAAAGAAATTCTATCACAAAAGTTAGTGCCGTAATGGACTTCAAGTCCGTCATCATAACAAAGAAGATACTAACGAATTTGTAACAAAATAATTTGTGATGGATTCTTAAATTTGCACTAAATTTTTCCTTTAATGATGGGGGTATTAATTTCCTGTAGTATAAAATGGGGGTGTAATTCGTTAATGAAGAAAATGGAAAAGAGAAGTTATCAATTCGAAGTTTCACAAAGGATAATACTGCAAAAAGCTCATATACTAAACATTATTTATGCCATCAATACCTGCAAATATTGTTGTTGCTTGAATTAGTAATGCGAGCATGATGAAGAACACCATCTTGAACCATTCCATCCTTCCAAATCGAGATGTGCATGAGATTATGAAATAAGTGAGTGTGTGTATATATATATACATATATTTATATACTCGGTTATGTATAGATAGTCAGTATCTACTTATTTAAATTTTCCACTAGATGCAGTTCCACCTTTTCCAACTCGTACTAAAATTGGATAGTTACCTCGCTCACCTAATGATGTTTGACTTAATTATAAAATTATTTTCTAAATTTGAAAAATTACAATAACGTTCCCTTGTCGTTAAATTAGGAGGAAGTCCACTTATGATATTTCAATCAATTTTTTATATTTTCATACGATCTAATTTTAATATGCACAGAATACTATCGCAATTTCTCTAATTGTAAAAAATATCTCAGTAATTGAGGTAAACATTAGGAGGTTTTGAGATAATTATCCTATTAATTTTTGCATTATGAAATTCATGGATGCGTAGGTCAGTAATTTAATCAAGGGAGAAAAAAGAAAAAAGAAAAAGAAGAAAAAGAAAAAAAAATTGTTATGGATTTTCTCTTCATTTTGAAGCCTATTTCAATTTTCCGTGGTTGACTAGTAGCCTAAACATCCTCAAAATTCAATTGCAGGCGGACGACTTCTTTGCGTTGGCATTAATTGTTTGGTGTGGAATTTCATATATATGTTTGCTTTCTTGATGTCTTTCTGGTCTAAACTAATTAATGTACATTTAATTTATCATGACTTTTGTTGATCAATTTGTGGATCACAATCAACCATTAGAAAGAGTATCGTCTTTGGATTTATGATTCAACCCATTTATAATTCTAACAAGGACGTCACGTGATTCTTGTGTGTATAAATGCATTTCGAATGTAAAAAAATAACAAAGTACCAACAATTTACGATGTGAAAGTAGTAACAAAAATTCAAAAACAAAGTAAATTTCTATAAATTAACTTTGACATAAAATTCACAAATTTCTTTCATAAATTCCAAAGCCACTCAGAAGACATTCAATCATATGCAAAGCCTTGGGAGGTCTTGAGGTATTGAATTTGTAAATAACAGGGAAAAGGTTGATATTGTCATCATTCCAAAGAGGCGTTGGTGTAATAACCCTATAGTAATATATAGTATAATATATATATATATACACACACGCCCATATATAAAACTTTCAACATGATTTCAAAATTACCAAGAAGTTACAAAAGCACAATGGTAGGAGCTTTTACTTAAGAATTTTTTTCAATTTTAAAAATAAAAGTAGCATTTCAAAACATTCCCGAAATGCTTATTTTTCCGCTACAAAGCTCTTAAGAAAAACATCCCAAAACATTCCTCAACCCCCCAAAATATCTAATATATTGATAAATACATCAAAATAGACCTCTTAGTTGACCATTGGGGTTATTATTGTAATTTTTTACACCGCCAAGGGTGTTTTTATTATCAGAATAAATCTTATAGAGCAGTAAGACAACACCCCTAAATCTCGATATTCTTGCTGCTATACAACAGAAAGAAAATGTCTCCCATTTAACTTTTATTGATATTTGGTACCATAAAATTAGACCTCTAAAAATGCAGAGGCCAAAGTGTAATAACATTAATTATCACCATCTTACCATATTCATGGAACTGAATAAGGACTTGAGCCCATAAAATACAGGAAAGATTCCTAGTTTGTCATACATGAAGAACCATTGTCCGAAACTGTCATCTATTGTGTCTGTTGTCTGTCCTCCTTGATTTTGCACACTCTCCAAACCATGAAAAACGACCTCCTTTACGTGCACGAATAGTAGTCCTTTGCTTCGCCTGGTTTATCTTGTAGCACAGATTTTAAACGATACATATAAGAAAAAATGGATTTCTCAGAACATGCAAAAAGTAGATGATCACTGAAAAACAGATTACCTTTCCCCTTCTCGGAGGTTTGCTGTTATTCCAACAGAACATCCCGCTGCAACCAGCTGCTCCTGATCCAGAATCGTATCCCCTGCATAGAAAGTAACGATGATGATCGAAACTTTTAAGAGATCTAATTGTTATAGCTGAATTTGCAACAGTGAAAAGCCAGTTGAGGCTTGTCATCGGGAAACATGCAACATCCATGAAAGATTAGCTGAACACCCTCTTAGACGATAATTAGGAGACCTTATAAGCTCTTTATTTGGATCAGATATTAGGATCTTATAAACTCTTCTTAAAAAGTAAGAAATTCCAAAATTATTTTAAGATCGCAGCATGCTCATTCAATTTTATTAATCTTAATTACAAAATTGTCATTACTAACATCTTAAAAGATCTATTATCTCATTTTATTTCAACACTTCAACAACTTCTTTTTTAAAATAAGATATAACATTTTATAAGCTCCAAAAACATCTTATAAGAAGTTGGAACTTATCATATGTTTTAAATAGGCTTAACCAAACACCCTCTTAATCAGTTTAGCATCAAAATTGGAACTGAAGCTCTGCAGCCTGCAGGCATACCTAAGACTACAATCTCTATTCTGGCACCACTAGAATATCCAACTTAATTCCTAAGTTTACCTTGTATTCATGAATCATTAAGCCCATAATTATTCAAAATTGACTTATTGGAAATGATAATAAAATTAAGATATAATTACCTTAACACGACTTAAGATTTACCATAATTACCAAATGCCCCCTGATGTTTGGTTAATTATCATTACACCCCTAAGGTTTGGATAGTAACCATTACACCACCGAAAATTCTAAACATTACAAATACCCTCCCTAGATCAAGGAGTGTAATTATAGTATCATGCGTCAACCTAGAGGATCTAATTCTAATTATACATACATTCATGGGGTGTAATTGTAATTACGCATTAGTTGCATTATACACTCGGGGGGTGTAATGGTAATTATCCAAATATTAGGGGTGTTTCAGTAATTATGGTAATCCTCAGGAAGTGTAGAGATGATTATCCCTAAAATTAAATTTCCCAGTCTCGTATGGTTATTTCACCTGTAGTAACTTAAAATTAGCAATTTGATCAATAAAACTAGATTCAAGAGCATGCATATCAAACAACAACAAACTTCGAAATTAATAAGTCGAGACTCACATGTTATCTTTGCTGAAATTGCTCGCAAAGCTGCTATTATGCAACAGGCTCGGAGAAATTGGGTAATGATCCAACCTCTTACCAATCTGGTCCTTCCGAGGCAGCCCCATTCCATCATTAATTTTCAGAGCTTTAATTTCATGATTCAACTCATCTTCCCAATGCTGCTGCCGCAACGACACATCCACAGAATTCATCGATTCCAACATATTTGTAGGATATGCGCTGTCCTGCGGCAAAACTTGGTTCCTTTCAGGTTTCAAACGATTCAACGATCCAGGAGTCCCTTTCTCCATTGCCTGCAACCACGCCGTTTCCAATCGCTGCTCGTGGATTATGGACTCGATTCTCTTCACGGGTATATCCAACTTGCTCTCTTTCGAAGTGCTTGTGATACCATTGCCGGCTAAAGACTCGAATGGTTCCATTTGATTTCCTTCGGACACGTTGAAGCTTCCCCTAGACACCTTCAATGGCTCTTGACGCAAGTCGAGATCAGAATTAGCTAGTGCTGTATTCGAGCAGATTGATTTGTTTTCCTCGTTTTTGTCCATCTGGATCGGACCTAAAGAATCCGGTAACAGGATTATTTTAACCTCGACGTTGTGTTGTAAGACGATTTCAAATGAGTTAGTGATGCTGCTGAGGAAACCTTCGGCTCTGGTTTTAATATTTTTGTCCCCAAAAGCAACGTGGGCGACAAAACCACCTGCATACAGTAGTTTGTAAGCTGATTTAGCTCCCAAAAAAGCTTAGTTAAACATGTTATAACAAATAAGATATATATTGCTATGTTTAAGATTATCCTCATTAGACCATGCTATCGAACATTCATTCAACATAATAACCTACTAATGCAGCAGAAAAGATTAGTGATCAAGGTCTTTCTTCCAAGCAACGACACATAATACTGTTAAATTCTGGAGAATAAAGGCCTTGGTTGCTCAAATTCCCAGAGGAAATTTTTCCATCTTTTACCATTTGAAAATCGGAAACTATTTGTTTATCACTCCTTTCATTAGAAGTATCACTTGTTTCATTTTCATTTGTGTAAACCAACCCCACTACCCTATTATCACATCAATTAAAATAAACCACCCTATCCTATATTCCTATTACATAAGATACCCATTATCATTCCAAAGTAATTACAATATACATACATACATACATATACATATTTAACCAAAAAAAAAAAATGAAAAAAAATCTTTTTATGCATAAAAAATTTTAAATCAAATAACTTTTCACCCCTAACCTATCTGGCTATCTTACTCAACACCTTCAAATAAATCAACCAAATACATTTTTATTTTTATTCAAAAATCAAAACTACTTTTTCAAGCATTAGAAAGGGTAGAAATTGAAAATGAAAGGAAAGACAACCAAACGGACTCTAAGTCTTCTCATTCAAATCTTAACAGTGATTGCAAGTGTTAGAAGGCTCCAACAAAATCAGGGTAAGAAAAATACGCGCGCGCGCATAATATTGTGTAATATGCATCTCAAGTTTTCTTGTAGATAAAATTTTTACCTTTAACTTCAGATATCGAAACAAGCCTTCCATGAGAATGAAGGAGTTGCCTCAACGTCTTCGAATGGCACTTGTCGATGCACTGAAGCCAAATATTAGTCAATACCCTCGAGTTCATCATGCATCTTAAACCAGCTTTCCCACCATTGCTGTCACCTTGTGAGACAGCCAATGCTGCACTGCTGATAAATAAGCTTCGATTGGGATTGGAATCAAAACTGGCAGCATCAGTCTGTGGGGCCGGATTATCCTTGCTCGTTGAAGATCTCAGAATAAATTTGGGAGACTCTGAATTTTGAGCATCAGATTTCTGCTTATGGGCAGTAGCTTCTCGAAGCATATTTAGATGGTCCTCTTCAGTTGCCTTTGAGCTCTGTCGTCGACTACTTCCTGAGTGAGTTCGATCAGGCGAAGGTGCAGAGCCTAACTGCAGTAGAGTTGCCGTGAACCATGTCGAACGTTCGCTCGAAACTCTCAGATGCTTTTCTGCCTCAGAGAGAAGAGTCAAAGCATGCTTTAGTCTTTCCACTTCTCTTTCCGACACTGCAGTAAATTCAACCAATTACTTTCAAGTATTAGAAACGTAAAAATTTACCTGATGTCAAGAAGTTTAACCTTTCCTATTGCATAATTTAGGTAATTTATGAAATATTAATAGAAATAAAGCATTCAACAACCCAAGCCAACCATTAGGCAGAAGAAAGTTTCATGTTAAATATTGAAAATTTGAAGAAAATGAAAATTTTGAATTTTTATGTTGAATTTTATTAGTTGAAAAAACACTTCTTTTGGTGCCTCATGACATATACAGAGTTGGAAAATAAATATCAACCAACACAAACATAAAGCAAGCCTTTTCTTGGTTATATGTCCAAACTTTGTTCTACTTACAATCAAATGCATTATTTTGTTTCCTAAATTTGTGTTGATTGAGATTCATTCTATTGCGTTCTTAAGGACAACTTTGGATTCACATCGAAATCCTTCTTGTAATCTAAATAAGAGAATAGAAATACTCCTGGTTGCATAAAACAAGTAATATAATTTAACAAATTGATAATTATATTATTTACGATATAGTAAGCATGGTGGGTCGTAAAGAAGAAAGGAACTGAGTAACCCTTACAGCCTCTCCCACCGAAGAAAGAATCATATTTGGAATCAACACTTGGGTAAGTTCCAGCAATAATATCGACAATAAGTGTTGCCATCTGAGACATGAGAACTATTGGATCAACACCCGAATCCATCAACTCTCTGGCTCTTATCACTGTTTCCGTTGCATTTGACGACATGGCTAACTCCAACAGCTCCAGTAATTTCTCATCAGAAACAACCCCAATCTACACATGATAATTCATTATGGTGTGGTCATACAACAAGATTCAAAGTCATGGGAATCACATTAATGTGCTGACATATGCATTAATTAAGACAGGAATCTAGTGAACATGGTAGATAGTCATAGAACAGAAGACAGTATGGAATAATATTAGTGAATAAGGATATATGAACAAAAGGGGTTCATTTAAACTCACAAGCTCATTCACCAAGGAGATAGTGATTCTTTTTCCGAACAAACTCAACTGGTCTAACATGGTTTCGGCGTCTCGTAGGGAACCATCTGCATTTGAAGCAATCAGCTCTAGTGCATCTTGCTCAACGTCTAAGTTCTCATCAGAGGCAATCTTCCTTAGCCGACTAACAATTTCACCATTACTGATTTTGTTGAAAAGGTGCTTCTGACACCGGGACAATATGGTTCGTGGCACATTGTCAATATCAGTTGTTATAAGTATGAAAACGATGTGTGGCAGTGGTTTCTCAAGAAGTCGAAGAAACGTTAGCCATGTCTTTGAAGGCAGCAAGTGGCACTCATCAACAACAAAAACCTTGAACTGTGAAAGTGTTGACGGATTAACCACTGAGAGGCCCTTCAAAAGATTTTTAATCTTGTCAATGCCCTTTTGATTAGAGCCATCAACTTCTCTAAGATGCCGGCTGCTCTTGCCAGATACGAACTCAGCACATTCCCTGCAGACGCCACAGGGCTTAGTCTCATTGGATGCTAGGCAATTCAAAGCAGCAGCAAATATTCGCGCCGTTGAAGTTTTTCCAGTTCCACGGGGACCTTGGAAAAGGTAAACGGGGGCAATCCTTCCTCGTGAGATTGCACTCGAGAGAGATTGAATGACTATGTTCTGCCCAATCAAATCCTCGAAAAACATTGGCCTATATTTGTGGCTAAGGCTTCTCACGTTTTCAGGTGAACCTTCACCGTCGTGCACTTCTCCATTCAGAGCTACTAACTCCAACCCTTCTTGGCTTCTACAACTAGACCACCTCCTTCCGTCCAACCGGCTCAAAGCTTCCAAATCGAGCTCTCCAAAGTTTGTGGAGAGTTCATCATCACTATTCCCACTACCCATGGATGATCCTCCTCGACCATTACCACTGCTGGTAAGAAGGGGAACTAGACTTTGACCTGCATTCCTAGAACTGAATCTCCTCTTGTTCGAATCTGAACAGGATCGATGATGTCTTTTTTGATACATAGACTGGCTTCCGCAAAAAATGCTGTTTCCTTTCCGTCTTAAAGTATCAGAAAGGGATGGAGAGCAACAACTTCCATACCCTACTCTTGACTTTGGCGTTGACCTTCTTGACCAATAACAAGGAATCCCACAGCCCTGACGTCCTGGCAAATCCAACTGATCATCCACCTCATCATCCGCATCATTGAACGATGCAGTCGTTGCATCCCAAGACTCAACCGTACTAGGATTTCTAATGCCGTATTTATTATAAGAACTAGTAGACAATGCCGGTGTACTATATGAAATAGAATCATCCTCTTTCCTATGACTCCTCAACAACTTGGTCGATGAATGACCTCGACCCTTATTCTTGAGCCGTGCAAGCAGTGGAGAAAGCGTAGATACCCTCCTTAAATCCTCAGAATTACAAAAATCTTCAGTATCATCAGACTGATCAACCAAACTAACCAAATCATCAGGTAAACCCTCCACAACATTTTTGGCACATCTACTCAAAATTATCTGCTTTTGCAATTTTCCATTATGATGCCTCAAATTGGCACTAGAATAACCACTCCTCTTCGACTTCTTCTTAATCGTTCGCCTAATAGATGGAGTAAAATCTGTATCTTTACACTTAAAGATCCCAGAAGTATACCTCTCACTCAAATAAGTATCACTTTTCGAATCATTTCCATTTCCACCACCATTTATGGCATCACTCAAGCTATCCACATCGACACTCTCGTCCTGATTTGAAAACGACCCTTCATCCTTACTGTTCTCGACATCCTCTTCACCAATCTGCTTACTTCTTTCACTCTCAGATTTCTGACTCCTCCAGTTATGCAAAAACACCCTCTTCTCTTTCTCTTTCTCTTTCTCTTTCACATTCACATTGCCCTTATCATTATAATCGTTAGTATTACTCTGTAAAAACTGTTGAGAAGAAGAAGCAATAACACCAACATCAATCTGACCATTCTTGTGGTGATGCACATAGTGATGCTTGGTAAGGGATCTTGCAGAATTAAGTGGCGACCGCCATGATGAGGAGGTGCCGGGATCCCTTAACACTCTCGCCGCCTTTCGAATTTGAGTCAATTCCTTCTTCAAATGCAGATTGCTTGGATCAATATTCCCCCCGCCGCCGCCAGCCACCACTCCTCGTCCGCCACCCCCGATTTCTACTGACATCATTTGACTATTGCCACTCACACTGCGCCAAAAATACAAAACAAGAATACATAAACTACTTCACTTCCACATTCTTTATGTGTGAAAGATGAAAATCGGGACAATGTGTTTAAGAAAATAAATGGGATGTCTATAAGGGAATTAAACTGCAGATCTGAAAGATTTACTTCCCTTTTCTTGAATGGAACTTATTTCCCAGCAGCCATTAATAAGGGGTGGGTTGAAATTAAGAATGTACAGCTAAGAGCTTAAAAACTAGCCAGTAGCAGTGTCAGATAAGGAAGAAGAATAGGGGTAGGGTTTAAAGAAATGAATGAAGAAAGGAAAGAATTACTGCTATAACAATGGAGGGCTGCTTGAATTATTTGTTTGCTTGTTTTAATCGGGCAAAAAAGAAATAAAAATAAAAAATTATTTTCTGGTTTGTAGAAATCGAAGAAAAAATTGGAAAAGTTGATTTTCCCTCGTTGAAGAGTGAAGGCCCCGCCTAAGAAGAAGAGCAAAATTTTGAGGCTCCAAAGATTCTCTTGTAATGAGTGGGTCTTTTTCTTTCTTTGTCTGAGATTTACTTCTTCGTTTGTTGTCTTAGTTTCCATACTTCTTCACACGTTTTTGCTCGTGATGGTACTTACTTCCATTGATGAACTCATTTATTGAGAGATTTCTATTATTTCCTTTTTGAAAATTTTTACCATTCTATTTTGAATTCTCCATTATTATCATGAGATCTTTTTCCATTTTCTCATTTTTCCCATATTGAAAGTGAAAATTTGAAAAGTTTTGTATCCCACTAGTTTTTACATAAATATTTAAGGTGAAATATTAAAAAATCTGGATTACGCCATTTTTTATTTTATTTGTTGTAGTATATAAATGTAAAAGGTGAAAATTAAAACGATTGAGATGTCGTATCAATCTTTAGTAATATGGTAAGTTTCTGTTTTTTATGTTGTACGGACACAAATATTATAGTTATGTATATTTACATCATAACGTTTTACTTAAGACAAAACAATAGTAAGAGTTGAGTTTTTAAATAAAATAAAAAAATTAAAAACTACTCCGCATAGTTAACAATTAAAATTTTAAATAATTAATTAATTCAGATCTAAGAAACATTAGTCAACATTTTAAATGATTTGTGTCCAAAGTGTCCAAACGTGTATTGTTGTTGTTGTTGTTATTATTATTATTATTATTATTATTATTATACAAAATTGTTTAGAATCACTTAAGCACGTCTAGATAATGATAAAAATGTAAACCATTAAAAATACTTAAAAAGTTTAATTTAATTTATATATGATAGTAAAATATAATGAAACTAAGGGTAAATGATGAGTTTAGGTAAGTGATCATGGTAGTGAATTATTTTGTTTTGATAGAACAATTGCACTGTGGTGTAACTGATAATGGGGAGAATTATTGATGGGATTGATTGGGTTGGATTGGAATCTCTTCTGTTCATGTGGAACCATGTGTGTGTACTTTCATATTAATCCCTCCTCCAATCCAGAGTCAAAACTTATCACAGGGAGTAGGGGCTGATAACGATTGGCAATTTGGCAGCTTCAAATATGGTACAAACTGCATAAATAATCCACATTATTAATTGTAATCGCATAGCATTAAACTCCCATCTTCTTTCTATTTTGTTTTAGTTTATTATTTTTTCAATCAGGGTTTATTTGAGCTTATGATGGGGTTTGAGACATCTTTTAAGAAAACAATTATTATAGTAGTTGGCTAGAACTATAACTTTGTTTAGTATAATTATAATTTTTTTTTTTTTTAGAACAATGATAGGAATGATATTATAAATACAAAAAAATAAAATGAAAAAAGGCGCAACATACAGTTTATAAAATGTAGAAGCAAAAGAAGGGAGATCAACGTTAGACTCTAAAGAATTTTTGAATCGTTTTGTCAAGATACAAGTCAAAATGTTCCCAGTTGCTTCACAAATAATAATAATAATAATAAATAAATAAATAACACCGAAAAGGTGTTGGTAACATCTTGCATCCCTATTGTTATTGTCTTGAATGAAGAAAGGTCCTCCTTATTACTGTTAGCCGCAAGATTATCCACTCCAATGGCCACATTAATCTGCCCCTTTTGAAATGACTATTCCAGTGGAAAATACCTCATTTGCCTTACACCTCAATCAGTTGCGGTTTTCATGGACCCTTAAAGCAGGCCACTACGCGCAGCCTAAGGCAGGACGGGATTCTCTATTTTAAAATAATGTTTTATCTCTTACATCTTGTTTTAAATACATACTACATTTATTAAATATTTTCTTATAAAAATACTTAGTAATAAATGCAACACACATGGCATGCATTTAAAAGTATGAAATAGGAGATGAAATACTATTAAGATAATCTATTAAGATAATCTAAAATACTAGATTATCACATGGCATGCATTTTCTTGTTATTACTTGATTGTCACAATATATAGGTCACTGATTATCTATTAAGATAATCTAAAATACTAGGTTTTGTCACTTGTAAGTTACATTATGACAAAACAAAAATTATTGTCATTTAAAATATATTATTAATATGATATCCAGCATTTGAAATTTAAATAAATAGCAAACATTATATAAGCTATGGCTAAAGAATTTATGTGTAACCATTGGATATTCGTCTTAAGCAAATTGTTCATAACTCAATTTCAGATTGTGCATAGTAAATTTTTAGACAATCTCGCGTCCTAGGAGCCTAGGCTTGGAGCGTGATAAATGGTATTAGAGCCGACCACCAGTCGAAGAGAGCTAAGTACTATGCGGGGCAAAGTGCTGCGCATATGGAAGCCACCACTTGAGCCTACAAGGCAAAGTATTACATGGGCGAAAGTCACCTCTTAAGCCTGTAGGGCCACCACTAGAGTCCCAACATCTGGTGAGTAGTCCTATACTCTTTTATATCGTAACGAGGATGTTGCGTTCTGGATGAGGGGTAACTGTGATATCCCGCATTGGGAATTTAAAGAAATAACAACCATTACATAAGCTATGGCTAAAAAATCTATGTGCAACCAATTGGATATCCCTTTTGAATAAGTTGTTCATAGCTCAATCTCAGGTTGTACACGGTAGATTCTCAGGCAAATCTGGCGTTCTAGGCTCCTGGGCTTGGGATATGACAATTAATAACAAAATGAAAGTCATTGTCACTTATATATTATTATTAGTGATAGTTTTCATATTGTCACACACTTTTTGTCAATCATGATATATTTTTTGTAGCATCATGCCTTATTTTTGCAACTCGGTAAAGTCCATCCCTAGATGAATGGCATCGTCAAAGTTGAACTTGATAGTGCCAGGTCCTGGAAGAGGTTAGGTATCAAAGACCGTGGTTGAGAGAGCGTGCCTGTTGCATCCTTGGCCTTAAGAGAACTTGGTAATAGGTCACAATTCAATTCTCACGACTTCAAGAGGTATCATGGGGTTTAAATCGAACGTGCAGCCATCCTGTTCTACCAGAAGCTCCAATAAATAGCAATAGAAGGATGAAATATTATTGCTAACAGAGTGCTCCTCACTTTGATACAATCATTGAAAGGGATCTCAAAAAGGATAAAGTTGACGATTCCATAACCCTAGAGATCAAAGAGCTCACAAGCTTGCCAAGCAAAGAGGCATATCAACAATGCATGCTAATTTTAGTGTTTTGATTTTAACATATCAAACCGTTATATGAATTTTGTAATATTTTTATTGGAAGGATACTATATGATTTGACTGTGGTACTCATTGTTAGTAAATCAAGAATTTCACTTAATTAGTGAGGTCAATTAGAATCAAATAAGGCATGATTTAATATTTTTTTTTGTAAAAATATCTTATCAACTTTTGGTAAATGAAATTAATCTAGAATAACTCTTTCCGATTATAGCACCAACGTGTGCTTTCATTTATCAAAATATTTTCAGTAGACTAGTGCTTATGAATAGAGAGCATATTGATTCTCGAAAGACAATAAGAGAGAGTGTTTTTGTGCACTATTGTCATGGGACCAAGAGTTGAGAATAGAAGCTGCAAAACTATTCTATTTGGATCAATTCTAGGAGCAGAGGTTTTGATATGGAAAGCGAATTCAAATTTGTTTGGTTTTGTAGCAAAAACTCTAGGATCACTCTGCTGATCCGCTAAGCAAGCTTAATTGATAATAGTTTTTACAGCACGTTCTACACTAAGTTTGATATGCCGATACCATGTTTTTGAAAAATATAATTCACTGCATGAGGATTTAGTAAGCTAATTTACACCCCTCCCCCCCACCTGGCATATTTTTGCTATGAAGTATAGATGCAATGCCTTAGTTACGTTGTAAATCTAACAATATAGAGAGATATTGGCATGCATGTGAACAGGCTTGGTTTTGACTAGGACAATATTCTAAGCCATCTTCCGTGAGAGGACTTTAAGTCTCAAACACACAAATAACTTGATGAATTTCTAATTCCCGGTAACAGCAATACTACCAATGGCTAAGCAAATTGAATCCACAGTGGTATCCAAGTACTCATGAAAAGTAGCTTCGGACCAAGTAACAACCGTTATTGGCTAAGTGTCAAAATTAATTTATCCTCTATTTGCAAATAGCCTAGGAGGATCGAGAGAATTCTATTAGCATCGACTTACCCCAATATTCCTCAATAAGCACCTCGTTCCAATCAAGGAACTTGTGATCGATGGAAAAATGAACATGAGATTAAGGTGTGCCTTGAGTGTGATGATATCCTGAGAGTTAACATCCAATAGAAACCAGGGATCCTTCCGATGTACATTGATTGTCCATTACCTGTCCACTTCAAAGACACGTACGAAACAATTTCTTAGTAGCATGGATACACCATGTGAGAGACGGGTTCATTTGAATATGAGCTTGAAGAAAGTTTGTGTCTAGTAGTACTTCGCTTTGAGGATCATAGCAAGTAAGGATTTCGATCAAGTGATGAGATGTCACCCTTTCTTGGCTAGCATGGCGAGATTGAAGCAATAAAGCTCTTGAAATGCTAGGCACCACCCGTTTAGACCATGAACAAGAAGCCCATTGAATTTAATGTATCATGACAGCATCACCATTGTTCCACCAACAATAGGATATAATCAATTCAAATTCACAAGTGGGAGGTAAGAAAAAGCAACTCATTACATAGATAGAAATAGTTTGGATGACCAACTTAGAATAACCTCTTTCTTGCCATTCGAGAGAGGTTTTTCAATCCATTTTGAACTTTGGACCATACAAGATTGAGGTAGCAAAATACTTCTTTTTGCAACTTGCTAGCAATCGAGGGAAGTTTGAGGTACTTATCAAATTTCGCTAACCTTTGAACATCAAAGATTTATTGTATCTCACCTTTCAAACCTTCACAAGAGATGCCGCTCAAAAGAAGGATGTATTTTGTAAGTTAACTGCGTGTCTTGAGGCTCACTCATAATATGCAAAGGTGATCTTGATAGATGTGTCACTTAAATAGTAGCGTGACAAAATAGTAAGGTGTTGTCTGTAAAGAACAATTGTGGTATCCACGGTGCCCATTTTGTAATGGTGATGCCATGAATATTTTGCAGCTCCTCTTCCTTATAAATTAGAACAATTAGATCCCATGTACAAGTCAGATAAAGAAAGGCACTAGCATAATCTCCTAATGGGATACAATTAATGAAATCTACCATTTAATAAAAAAATAAGTGATGGAAAAAACACAACTTATCATCAACCCAACCATTTTAGTGGTAAACCTAATTGCAAAGCATACGACATAAGAGCTAAGAACTGCTATTCTACCCTATTATATCACTTTCCATATCTAGTTGCAAGACCACAAGACCTTTGCTTCCTCTATTGTGGCTATGATTGTACTTAGGCTAGTCCACTTTTTTGGGTTTTGCCAATAATAAATTTTATTATTCAAAAATAAAATTAAATGTTTGTCATAAATTTCAAAATACCTCTTAAAATATCAACTTAAGTCCTTTCAAAATTATTAAATGAATAGATATTTTATTTATTTGTATCTTCAAATTAATATTTTAACATAAATGTGGATCTCTAAATATCATACTATAATAAATATAATATATAAATATATATATGATATAAAAGAATTGACATGCGCCACTAATCAAACAAAATTTACATCAAGAAACATGAGCCCAATTGAAATGGGAAACCTAAAAGAGAGATTTTTTGTTACATTCAAAAACGTGTTTGGAAAAGGGTACAGAGTTGGAGAGAGAAATGTTATCCATTGCGAGGCGTGATATTCTCATAACAATAGTAATTAAATCAATCTTGACATACCTTATGAGCTATTTTTTGCTTTCTAAGAGTCTAGTTGATGATATATCCTCTATTGATAAAGAGATTTTGGTGGGTATTTGGACATTCCAAGGGTATCCATTTTTAAAATGGGATTTGATTTGCTAATCTAAAAGGGGAAAAAATGAAAAAAAAAAGTGGGGTGTAAGATTTTATATCATTATGCTTTTAATTTAGCACTCTTAGCCAAGCAAAGGTGGAGGTTCATTAAGAATCCCAACTCTCTTCTAAGCAGGGTTCTGAAGACTAAGACTACCCATACCACTATCTTTCTTCATGCACGATTGGATGACTAGGATATTGACCTGCAGATGCTTGGAAAAGTATTATACTGGCGCAACCATGTTTGAACGTGGAATTACATTGAATAATTTGTCATGATAGGGGTGTTTTCGCAGGGGAGAATCCATAGTTACTAAATGCAAGGTTTTTCAAGCTAATAACTACTAGACCAATAGGGCTAGAGAATATTAAAATAGCTTACTTTATCCTTGAAGAGATGGGACAGTGGGATATGGAGAAGATAGAAGTGAGCTTTTGGATGATCGGTGTTACATGAATTATACGAATTAGGCTTATGCAATCAAATGGGATGGGTTGGATTATATGGAAGTTTATGGATCGTAGTTGTTATTTCCATTGCTGTGAGCTGCTCATGTGGAATGAATGTCCAAGAGGCAAAAGGCAGAGAGAAGTGGTTGATGATTTGAACTTTGTATGGCAAGTGAATGTTCCAAATAAGGTCAGGGGGTTCTTTTGGAGATTTGGACATGATATCTTTCCAACTAAATCGAACCTAACCAAGCGAAAAATCTCGATCAACAATCTTTGTCCATATTGTGGCAAGAATAGAGAAGATGCCTTTCACATATTTGCGGATGTGGCTTTTCTTTGGACATCTAGTCTAGCTCTACATTACATGAAATGGTTATAAAAGTGCCCTTTATCAATCCATTCCAGTGGCTACTAAATTTGACCAGACTATTTAATATTTTTTGATAATGGTAAATTTCATTAAATAATAAACAAAAAAGTACAAAAATGCAATACAAGAAACTAGGCAATACATACAAGACTGTTTGGTATGGTTCTTCATAGTGATTCTTGGTGCATTGTGGTTAAGAAAGAATAGGTGGCTGTTCGGGAGCATAGATATCATGGTTGTTGAGCTTGTTACATGAGGTCACTGTTTACTGAACGTTTTTTAAATTGTGACTAAGAGGAGTATGCTTGGATTTAGCCACACTCCTTGAACAAGCTGGAAGTCACCAAAGAATGGATAGGTTATGGTGAATTTTAATAGTGGTTTGAACAACCAAACCTATCAAGTGGGGATGTTGATTAGAGATGTTACCTGTAGTTGTTTATAATGTGCTACAAAGTTAGGCTATCATGCCCCAGGCTCAAGGGGCCAAGGAGCTCGAGATTTGCTTGATAATCTATCTTGCACAATTTGAAATAGAGCTATAAACAACTTACTCAAAAGGGATATTCAATGATTCCACATAGATTCTTTAGCCACAACTTAGATAGTGGTGACTCTTTCTTCATTTTCCCAATATGGGATATCACGATCAACCTTTTTCAAAATGCAACATCCTCATCGCAATGTAATAGAGTCTATGATTGCCCACCAAACGTTAGAACTTTAGAGGTGGCTCCACGAGCTCAAAGTAGTGGCCCCCGTAAATATAGTACTTTATCCCGCAGGTTCAAGAGGTGGCTCCATACGCGTAGCACTTTGTCCTATATAGCACTTAGCTCCATTCGATTGATGGCCAGCACTGATACCATTTGTCACCCACTAGGCCCAGGGAGCTGAGGAGGCACGAGATTTGTACTAGAATCTACCGTGCATAACCTAAAATTAAACTGTAAACAACTTGCTCAAAAGGGATATCCAATTATTATACATAGATTATTTGATCACAACTTATATAGTAGTGACTTTTTCTTCATTTTCCCAATGTGGGATGTCACATAGGCCTTGGTACTTTAACCCAGATGAAAGTTGAGGCAATCACAAGTCTTTTTGCAATTAAGGTTACATTGGAACAAGGATAAAAATTGGTACAACTCAAGGGGGATTGCCAACTAGTGATAAATGCACTAAGATGTGAAGATAAGGATGCCTCCACCTTTGGAGTAATAATTAAAGACTGTAAATGATTTGAAATATCCTCAAAGTGTTTGTCTTTAAGTTGTTTTATGAGGGATAGCATTGCCTTAGCACATGCTATCACCAAAGGGGCTCTTTGGTATGTGGAATTGGATTCATTATAATAATTTACAGGCTTATTAAATTATAGAAACATATAAATTAGTCTTTGGTTTGATAGTTGTAATACCCCGAGTTTCCCTAAGTAAAATTTCAAATTGCCAATTTTCTCAAATTATTTTAATTTAAGAAAAACAAAGCCCGATTTAATACCCAAAAATAAATTTCATACGTTCGAAATATTTTCTCTCGTCGGAGTCTCAATTTCATACGTTATTTCGGCCCAAAACTCATTTAATTTTGGCTCAATCATAGCCCTAGAGTAATCTCATTTTTCTAGCCCAAATTGAATTAAAAAAAAAAAAAAGAAACAAGGAAATCAGATTGCATATCCGTAGCATGGCCCGCCGGAATTTTTCAAGAATTTGTGGAGATTGTTGGATGAAGTTTAGCTCACTTTTTTTGACCGACTTGCATGCCATTTCCACCTCTAAGCATGCTTCAGCTGAATTTTTTTCAAGGAATTAATGGATATGTTGGTTGCTTTGAGTTGCAAACTTTGACCACACTTTGCACACAATCTTTATATATATTCAAGGTAATGATTAGGAATAAACTAAGCCATTTCATTTCAAGAATTCTGCAGAAAAAAAAATATCTCCTTTCTTCCTCCATCCTCCAGCTCTCGGCAGCCTTAATTCTTGCCCAAAATCTTTGATATTTTTGCTAAGTAACTTAAGGGGGAAACTCAAATGATCACGCTAGCCTTGGTTAGCCTAATGTTAGCCTAATGAGTAAGTAATCTTGGTATAAATATGTAGGAGTTAACATTTGGTTTGAATGTATTTAGGTGTTTAACTCGATACTTGGAGCATTCTCTACAATTTCCTCAAAACGAGCCTAGAAGCTCAAACAAGTAAGACTAATGGAACCTCGTCTCTCTTTTGGCATGCTTATATGTTCCTTCATGACTTATTCATCGTGCTATGATGAGTTTATTTTGATTCGAGCATGTCATTCATTATTGTCTAAATCTTGTTGCCTTGATTATTATTGCCGCTAGTATGAATTTAATGCAATGAAATCGTGATCCATTGTCTCGTGATTATTCTTGATACTCATTTTATACTTGGACTGAAATCGTGAATGGGATTAACGGACTAAAGAGGAGAACTTGAACAATTAAAAAACGTAAGAAAAAAAAATGATAGCCTCTCGTATAGCTTCGGTCAGCACAATACTTAACTTTGTAACTGCCGAAACTCGACTTTCACTCTTCCAAATGACTCATATAATATACCGTTGGAAACGTCTTTGAGTGTAGATACTTTTAGAATTAAAAATTATGAAAAAAAAAGAAGAAAAATGAGCGAAAATGGCCTCCAAAAGTCGACTGCCATTTCCATCGTATTCCAGTTATGTCTGCTTTATCTTCAACTTCTTAGCTTTGAAAACTCAACTTTCCCTCATCCAAATGACTTATATAATATACCATTGGAAATCTATTTAAGTGTAAATAATATTAAAATTTTGATTCACTCAAAAAAATGAAAAATTATAGTCAGAAATGTCCATAGAACACGACCCGCTAGATTTTCGAGAAGCTGAAAGGAATCTGCCTTGACTTCCACTTTCAAAAATTTAAAAATCAAACTTTTTCTTACCGAATTAACTCGAAAAATATACTATTAGAAAGATTATCGAGTCTAGTTAATTACGGAGTTAAAATACGAATTTTAACTCATTAAGATGAATTTTTAAAAGTAATCGAAAAGTAAATTGCCACTAGAAAAAAAATTGATTTGGAGCTATTTTGATATTATTCTTCTCTAAATGAAGTATCTTTAAATTTAAACCCCTTACATTTTTTAAAAATTATTTTTATTATCCGAATGAGTTTTTCCCAATGTTCAAACAAAATGAATTTTGGAATTTATATTTTTCCAAATGATTTCTTTCGTATTTTACCCCCTTAACAAGGCAAAGATTTCAAATTGAATATCCTCTGGTTCACAGTCCACTTCCAATTTAGTTGTCTTTTACAGTCCATAGTCCATTCTTAGCTTGTTCGAACTAAATGATTGACTAAGTTTTCGAATTGTCCGTTCTATCGTTTGTAGTCAATCAGAACGTTTTAATAGCTTCCTGATTCTGATATAATTAAACTATCCTGATTATTCATAGCCTATTGTTCTGATTGTCTGTTGGGCCCTGGAAAATTATATGAGTATCGGATTAGGTAACGTCGGGTTGTCAATACGAGCCCATGTGAATCCTCATCTGTGGGATAATTCGGATGACCCTGGAGGTAGGGTTCTGAAGGGTTATTCTAAAGCATGTACGTCGGATGTGCTTTACTGTATCTATTATTTTTTCGAGAGTTTGGAGGGATAAAGATCTTATGTGATTATATTGAAAATATAAGGGTGATAGACCTACCAAATACTCGTATCTGCCTTATTACTCAAATGTGATAGTCGTGATTGTTTTGATTTATTCATTTTGAATGTTTTGAACTGTTTATTGACATCACATTCTTGTCCTATTGTCGTTATGCTTATTACTTAGAACTCTTTCGCTTCTATCATCTTGCCATAAGTTTTATTGGGTCGTGTGACTCATGACTTTATTTTAAATGTAGGTTCTTAAACTTTTGGCTATTGATCAGAGAATTTGAGATTTATCTACATAGTTTCTTTCGGCACTGTAATTAAGCTTGTATTCCTAGCTCGACTAGATTTTTGGAACTCATGATTTATGTACTTAAGTATTTGAGCTTATGTTGATTGGATATGTATTATGAATGAACCATATCAATATGAATGAAAATTTCGAGGAATTTTAGTTTGTTTTGTATACGTTAGTTCCCGTTTTGGTTTTAGCAAGTATCCCGACTGTGAGTAGTGTCCCAGA
>JACFYI010003722.1:676143-693302 GCA_014898755.1 Handroanthus guayacan
AAAAAAAAAAAAAAAAAACGTTTTTGGGATGGTAGTTATAGAAAAAGTTGTAATGTCTGTCTATATAGCAGTTATAAAATTATTTGTGTCAAGTGAATTCAAGATTTGCAATTCTTCTTCGTAAAGGATTTTAGAATCTAGTTGAAAATCTAAAATTACTATTTTTAAGATACGATGTAAAAGTTAAATAATATATTTAAATTTTTTAATTAAAATTTACAAATATTTTATTTTTTGGTGAGGAATTAAACATAGCTTTTACTCATACATTTAGATTTTTTTTTTTTGAATCAAGAAGATAATTTCGAACTTCACATTCATATAGTAGAATACAAAATAATAAATGGAAATTGAAGTTCCAATGTACAACTAAATAAATATCTTTAAAGAAATAAAAAGAATTGACGACCATAGATATATAGCCCTATGCTAATCAACCTCTGGTTTTGATTTATTTTTATGGTTATTTTTGAAACAATTAATTATTTTTCATTTTTTTAGGACAAAGATATATATATATATATATATTTCAGCAAAAAGAAAATATATAACCTATCAATTCAAGTGTCATCCACGTTAAGGAAGCAAAGAAATTGTAGTAAAGATAAAATTGGAAAAGTAAAAGGGAATCTTTAATGAAATAAACAAAATTGAAGAATAAGATCACAAATGGCTTGATATTAAAGACAAGCTTTGGCTATAATTTATTTTTATGTTTATTTCTGGGCAAAGAATTTTTCTTGCGTTGTCCTTTTTGTTTTTGTTTTTTTGTTTTTGGTTTTTGTTTTTAATTATTTTTTTATTATCAGTTATGACCTTGAGTACATACTGAAGCATCCCTACTCCTAAATCTGACTCAAATTTAATTTTTGCCGGACCTCAGCATTTATAGCATCCCTCAAAATTTTCAAATAGTATTTCCACTTTGCACCTCAGAATTAATCTATCTTAAATTATTTTAATATTATTTATCATATTCATAATATTGTAATTTATGAATTTTGATACATATATGTTAATTTATCAATTGAATGCAACCGTTTCAATCTCTAAAAAAATATATGAAATAGATTTCGCATATGAATACATGAAACGTATAATTTACATATAAATTAGTACATAATCTAATATATTCTTTATATTTTTTTATGTTTCTTCGTATTAATTATACATGAGTAAAAAAGAAGTATTTTGATTAAAAATAAAAGACTTCAAAGAAAATTCAAAAGTCAGAAATTTTCACAAATTGAAAGGTTTAGAATTTTAATCAATTAGTTTTAATCATTTTAGTAGTGGAAGATTTTCTATCTGCCCTTATGTACAGAAAATGTGGATCTATAAAGAAAAAAAAAATAGAAACCTTATATTATCGTAACTTATAGGTTGATAGGGGGAAAAAAAATAGTTAGAATTACAACCTTGAATTTGAGACCCGATTTACAGAACCTGAAACTCAAGATTATAGAACAAAAATTAAAACATTTAAAATAGATATACAAAATTATATCGTTTAAAGTGAGAAAATCAATTTTCTCAGCAAATTTATCACTAAACTTCACGGTACACACATAAGATATTAAGTGAAAAAAATAAAAATAAAAATCATCGAGACCCAAAAAGAAAGAAAAAGGGGAAGGTTAGTTCTTAGTTCGGTGAATTACCACTAATTATGCAACGTAATCATTAAGTTTGTAAAAGATCGAATCATATAAGAACATGAGTGAATATTCGAACTTATCAATCAATAAACTTGTTTGTAACTTTCAGCTTTTTAACCACTTTGTGCTTCTAGAGAAAAAAAACTACATTATAATTTATCCAGTTAATTAAACTTTATTTGACTTGCATGAGTAGATATGCCTAACATAATGTTACTCGAAACCATATTATATATAGGGTAGATTGCATTTTGATAGTAGCTTAGTTAGATAATATTTTTTTTATTATTTATTGATTTTCAAATGTTATTATTTTGATGTATTTTTATAAGGATTGAATGTACTAATCATTTTAAAAAAAAGAAGAAGAAAAATATATTATGAGAAATTTTAATTCACCATGCTCAATTAAATTCAGTTAAATCACTTGCATAACAAGTAAAACATCATTGTCTTATAATGAATAGGTGATTGGAAAAAATATAATCAATCACATGCAAATATTATTTCACTTATCACATTGATTTGGATCTAACCACCTCGTCATTATATATTAAATCAGCAATAATTTAATTTATTTATTTAGTTTTTCTGGAAACATTGATCTTTGCTACTCTTTAGAGAAATCGCAATTTTTTTACATCATAAATGTATTAAAATTGCATTTGGATGAATTTTATAAACCCTTATCTCCCATTTGAAATTCTGCAATTTTAATTAATTTTTCCAATTTTCGAAAACCTTTAGCACCTTTTTATTTTTTTCATTTTTTTTTTAATAAATATTTGAATATATCCATTTGCACTCTCAAATGTTTGGAGATCAATGGTCTGTCCCCATGCATTTATTATTAGTAGGCCATGTGATGATAAGGGCTAAATCCTATTTAGATCCCATCTCTCAAAAACTTTTTTTTTTATGTGTTTGGTTCTCCCTCGATTAACAAGAACAATACAAAAGAAACATCCAATAATTTCTAAATCTTGTGTTCACATATTAATGCAATTCCAAAGACTTATCTTTTTTAATAAAGAAGTGATTAGTCAAGAAGAACAAGCTCCTTTGTTGACATAAAAGTAAACAATTTGATTTGATATTATCTACGAATTGACTTGATGCAATCCATGAGTTTATAATTTTAAAACGGGAATAATCCCTCAAGTTCAATATTGTTCTCCTACTGAATCAACGTGCACCAATATCAATCAATTTTCTTCTATTTAAACCTGGGTAATACTTCGACAACCCCCTTACCAAAATCAAAGAATTATTCATTTGTTGTATAATAAAGAGGATGAATTTCAATCGTTGATAATTTTCTATCATTTACTAGTTTTTGAACAAATCAGTTCTTTTTCTTCCTCCCTCTTTCTAGAGAGAGAGAGAGAGAGAGAGAGAGATCCAAAAAAAGAAAAGAAAAGAAAAGAAAAAGAAAAAAAACATTCAAAGCTATATTTCAATAGAAAAATCCTCAAACTACATAGTAAAAAAAAATACTCGTAAACCTCCAAAACTCGAACTCATATCTTATCATTAGGCTAAGAGCTTGTCAGTGAATGGATTTATTCTGACATGTAAAACGTTACAATACGGTAAAATTAGAATCTATTACAAATCACAAAAGATCTCTACTTCCAATTAAGAAATCCCATAAGTTTTAGAACCCATCTTGAGTTATTGACATGGAACATGGCATCCACAAAGGCAACTTCACACGCTGGCCTTGAACGGATTCTTGATTGACTCTTTGCAAAACGACATGCCTTATCATGCAATATATCCTTTTCTGTCAAAATTCTGCGGTGTTATCCCTAAACTAAAATTATTGCAAGTGGGATTATCCACAATAAGTCCTCTAGCACCACTCATCATATATGCCCCACATAAGTGCCCGGATAAAATTAGTATAAAAATAAGTGACTAGGTAATTTGACCGGTTTTTCGACCACCTATGATATACGAATGTATATATATGGGTGCAATACAATATGAATAAGTGTTATAATATCTTTCTTCTCTCACTCTTCGAAATATTTTTTCAGAACAAAGTTTCTCACCACGAGTGCCGGCAGAACAATTATTTTGAAACAGATGAGGCTTCCATCTGAGGTTACGAATTTGGACATCATCAATTTTCATTCAAACATGAAAAGAGAGTAATTTTGATTACTTTTTCAATCAATTTTAGAAAATTCTGATTCTTAGTTATTGCTTTTAATTGCTTATATAATTTTGAAAATATATAACAAATGCCTCATTCGTTTGTGCAAGTTGGACATGCTCTTGATTGTGCTCAATATGCCATTTTATATTTTAGATTTTTCTCTTTTTGTTATTTAATTTATAAATGCATTAAGTATCGGATCGAGTACATAGATTGAAGTTTTTTAATGAAAAAAATAGAAAAACTACCAAGTTATAGGTGCAAAGATTTAATTGAATTGGTGAATAAAATATATTAAGTTATTTGGGCAGAAAGAATTTTTTTGCAGTGAAGAATTACTTTAGTTTTAGGTAAAAAGATTTATTGAAATTTATCCTGGCCAACAAATTCCTTTATGAGAAGGGCCATCTAAAGTGAAGTGCATTTAGAACAGTCCCAACACATGGGCCTCAAAGGTAAGAGAAATCATTATATATGAGTGCCCTACTAGCCATCTAACAAACAGCAACAGCAATAATAATAAAACAATAGTAAAATAACATTTTAAAATTTTCACTTTTGTTTGTTTCTATTTTGTAATTTTATATTTTCTAAAATTGAAAACAAAATGGTTTTTTCTTTTTTGTTTGTGAAAATGAACATGTGTTTAAATTCTTTTATGTTAGAGTATTGACTTCCATGAAAAGTGAAAACTGAAATAATCATTTCACGTAAAATTGATAATAAAAATAATATTTTAATTATGGTGGTCTGTAAGTCACATTATCCTTTGTCAGTTCAGTCAAATCACATTGGGACAACAATAATTATTTAATTGATTATAAGTCCAGTAATTTTAAGAGAATAGAAATGACGAAATACTTATTTTATTAGTTAGTAAATTTATTGTAGTTTTAAATTAACGAAACGTACAGGTCTCAGATGACAGAATATGTGCACAGATTAGTATGAAAATTGAAGAGAAAGAAAGTGTCACTTCTGTGTAAAAATTTGTAAAACAAAAACATTTCAGTATTTGTAAAGGTAATAAACAAAATCGAGATTTAAAAATAAAAACAAACACAAACTTATAGAACTTATATCTAAAGTGTTGTTACCATATTTTACATAGGGATAATTATCTCAACCCTTCTTGAGATTTGACCTACTTATAAAAATATTCTTATAGTTTGAAAAATTACAATAGCATCCCCTATTATTTAACTAGCAAACGATTTATTTGTAATATTTCAAATAATTTAGTATTTGAAGGAGTCTGCAATCTATTTGTAATATGCAGGAGAAGTAACTGTGACATCACAAACCACGAGGGGTATTTTTATACAGATTGGATCTTATATTTTAAAATGTTATTTCATTTTCTGTTTCATGTCTTTAAATACATATTATATGTATTGTATTTATCTTTACTTTGATATTTTATTTGCATGATTCTTTAAAAATTTTTACAACAGAAACCATAAACTTTAATATAAAACAGTACTTGATATTATTAATATAATACATAAAATGAAATTACTAATTTAAAGTGAAAAATCCAAATTAGAAACTCCAAAATGCGACAAGCATGCTATGCCCGATAGACCATAACAAGATAACATATGCATAATTGGACAAATATGCGACGGACACTTAGGAAAGTGTTTAATGATCAACATTTGAAAAGGATGTAGAAAAGGTAAAGTGTTTGGTGATCAATGTCGTGGTCCTAAGAATTCTTAGTGAAGTTGAAGGATCTCAATCCAACAGATGTTATTATTAGCCACAGTACAAACAAGTGCAACTCAATGTCACACTCATTTGTGCCCCTCCCAACGAAAATCCTCTTTGTTTTTGGACATACTTTCTCGTACTTTTTTGTATATGGATAATCTTCAATGGAAAAGCTGCAGTTGTAAAAGTAAGAGGATAATACCTAAATATTTTATGTGGTTTGATCCAATTATAAAAGAGATAATTACCTCAACATGTTCGGAGATTTAGATTAGTACAACATATAGATAACTATAATTGCATCTCTTGAAAATTTTAAAATATTACAAGCAAATTTTATGTACAATGAGGTGTACTTGTAATTATGCATCATGAATGCTAAACTAGCGAAGGGGTATAATGATAATAATTCAAAGTTCAATGGATGTCTTGGCAATTATGTTAAACCTAAAAATGTAAAGGTAATTATCCTTTGTAAAAATTGGATTGGATTCCCTATTCCAAAATAATATTTTATCTCATATTCTTGCTTTAAAAAGATATTATGTGTATTAAATATATAATATTCAAATTAGCTGCTGGCCTGATTAAAAGTCACGCCACTTGATGCAGTCAGAAGAAAGTGATTGCCTTCCCTCGTGTAGGCATTGGCCGTTAATCATAATCCCCAGATAAAACCTAAAGGCCACGTTGGTATTTCCTGGTATGAGCACGAATACACGAGACGAGGAATAAGAGCTTGTCTATTGCTCAATTATATGAAATATATGTAACACCCCAAAAATTTCTCTAATTAAAATTTTAATTCTTCGTTTTCCAAACGATAAATTGTTTTACGATCATGAAAGAATTCCCTTGTAACCAAAATATTTTTCTATATTTGAAAATTTTTCTTACAATCAAAAATTCCTCTACACGTTGTTTCAGCTCAAACGAGCCATTTAAATCAAAAAAATTGGCCCAATTTGAATTAAATCTTAGCCCAACAACTCAAGACCAATCCAAATATTTAAAAAAAAAAAAGAATGTGTATAAATCATCTTAAAAATCCGCCAACATGGATTTGGAAGAGGATTTTCCTCACTCACTCTACCAACTCTTGTACTGTAATCTTCTTCTACAAGCTTCACAATTTGGAAGACAAGCCCTCATCAACTTTTCCTTTTGCTAAAAGCCCTCCTTCTACTTTATAAATAAGTTGCTAATGCTAGTTGTTCTTCTTTCATCCTTACATTCAAATCACTCTTGTTATCAATACACTCTTGCATAAATATATATATAAATGTCACCTCTCTTGAACTCAAGGTTTCTATATATAGATATATATCTATCCTTGCACCTAAAAGAAAAATATATACATAACTCTTATAACTCCCAACAAACACTTACAAAAAAAGGGGAAAAATCAGGGGATTACTCACTCCCACTAGATTAAAACTTTGGTAAGCTAAGAATGTTAGTTTGTGTATATCATGTTAAGACTTGAGGAATAATGAAATGTGATTTAATACATAAATGTATGATTTGATTTTAGGTGGCTAGCTTGAAACCTTTGGATCTTCTACCTCTCAATATCAAAGATAAGGATAAAAAGTAAGATTTTTGACTTCCCTTTTTGACTCTATGACCTTGTTGTTGCTTCATTACTTGTAATGATAAATATTGAGCTATATATGTGATCATTATATTGTCTATTGAACTTAAATGCTCAATATTCTATTGAATGATGACTTGAGGACCTTGAATGTTTATAGGATTCCAATCCTCATTGTATATGATTTTGAGATTATTGAAACCTTGGACAAATGGAAGAAATCTAAGACTAAAAATGGAAGAATTGAATTTATGGACTTAAACATCATTTTCCCTAAAATTTTGGAACTTAAATTTATAATTTAGCCTTAAAAATCATTTTTAGAAATCTGACTCTCAGATGAAATTTTTTTTTTTTGAGCGTCCAAGTCAGTGGTTTCAGCCAGTGTTTGGGCCCTAGAGCGCCAAATGCGCGCCCAAGTTCCCAACGTCCAGTAGCAAAAGTACCCAGCACCCAAACGCGCGCTTAAGCATTCATTCCAGTAGCAAAATTCACTGTTTCGGCATTGGACCGCCCATTCCAGTTTCTAAATCTTCATGTTTTGACTCCGTTTTATTAATCCAAGTCCATATTTCACTTCTTTTATATGTTTTAAAGTTTCAAAATAATTTTTCCTAAGTCCGAGGTCCAATTTGAATCCTTTGATTGAATCTATTGGCTATATGAATTCATGTCCGATATGGCTAAATGTTTTGAATACTACTTGTTTGTTCTGAACTTGAATGAATAAATGTTGGGCCCTGGGAATTCTCAGGCGGTATCAAATTGGGCGATATCGGATCGTCAATTTGAACTTTTGAAAATTCTTGAAAGTTGGATAGTTCGAAAGAATCTATGAGGTAGGATTCCAAAGGACTATTCTAAGACACGTGAGGTTAACTGTGCCTTTCAAAATGTTCGGCGCTCCTTGAGGGAGCAATCGAGGGATAAAGATTGAATGAATATTAAATATTGGAGTTATAAGAGTGACAGATCCATCAAATAATTGTTTCAATCTTAAATATTTATTGACATGAATGTGATAAAATTTATAAGTTATTAGTTCGTATACCCATTCTGAATGTTTCGATTCGATATTTGTCGTCACATTCATGGTTCGTTCTTGCTATGCATTTTGATTAATCTTGAACTCTTTGTCATATGCCATAAGTCTTGCTGGATCAGTGGACTCATGATTTCATTATCTATCATGTAGGAAATTAACTCTACCATATGAAGTTTGAGAACTTTATGTTGGAATATTTATTAGAATGTTTAGAGTTAGTATTTGTATGTGTCAAAGTATTTTGTTTGTTGGAACGTGTTGGGAATTTTGTACATAGTTGGATTGTAATTTTTGCATTGTAAGTTGAATTGTCGAGAAAATTTGGCTTGTAATTATGAGACACTTTGGTGTTTTAGCAATGGATACGCTATGAATTTTTTGTTATGAATTTTAGTTAGTTTCTTTTCGATCGAGTAACATTTTGAACCTAGGGGCGGATGCTCTAGGATCCCGGGGCGTTACAATATATGTAAGAGTAGAACATGCTTTTTTATGTGTTTTTATTTAGACTTTAGACCCTAATGTTCAAAGAAATTAAAGCCAAATAACAACGATTATTAGGGTGTTACAAAGTTAAAAAGTTGTAATTAAAATAAAACTAAAAATGTTGACCACTTTTGAAGTTTTAAAATTTCAAATTTTGAAAAAATTTGCAACAACTCCCCACAAGTTTTGAAACTTCAAAAAGATATATATAGGAAAATAATAATAAGGGCAGCTGAATACTATGCAGTAGGTGCAAAAGCCTTCTAGGCTTGAGCCTAAACTTAGTGCAATAATCCTCATTTGACGAAGCAATAATGGACAATGCCTTAAATTAGGTCTCCTTCACCAAACTTTAATTGCAACACATACAATGCGTACACGACATTCTAATCTTGATTCTTATGAGTTTCTAGAGTTAGCCATACCCTAGCCACATGCAGCCGCATGGTGACTCTCATTTAGGTGAGTCCACCAAAAGCATACCTCGGAGAAACTCCGCCGTTGGTTTCATTAATGGTTAAAGCTCCCTCCCAACAATGCATTTTTGTAGAATTTCACCTTAGGAATGGAAAGGAGGCATCTCATGTATACTCCCTTAAAATTAGTGCTATTTACAACTCACACAATATGGATTGTTCCAACCTATTAAACCTTTTTCATGAGGTCTCCAAATAAAAAGATCGAGTTATACATGGAGGTGACTTTCTAACGAGCTTAGCCCATCCCCCTTGATGACAAATGATCTAGCATCCCCACTAGTCCCTAAGGCAAATTTCCATCTCATGAAATAAATATCATAAGGCCTCTTCTTTATATCATTTTTGTTTTTATCTCTCTTTCATCTTTTTTTTCATGCATGTGCATCCGCAATTCAATATAACATTGTACAAAGTAACATCTGGTTAAAACACATAAATTAGGAAAATGTCACATTGATAATTTCCCCTTTTCTCTCTTTCTTTTTCAAAATTTATGAATTTGCTTTTATACGTATATCCTACATTTCATTAACTAACAAAGCAATAGATCATTAGTATCAACATTCTGAAAGTTGCTAAATAAATATAAATCCCCACATTTTTGGGGTGGCTAGGGTGATGATTTTATTTTCCTCATTATCAGAAGAAATGTTTTTATAAAATCATTTCCAACAATACTCATGCCAACTTTGTAAACCAAGAGAAACATATAACATAACGTAGAATTCAATAATTTACAACCAACATACCGACTCCTAGTTGTCTCGTATTTTATCTCAATAAATATGATTTTTTTAGAATAATATCATATAAACACAAGTAATTCTATATTCAATAGATATATATCTCATATTTATTAACATTACTCTTGTTTTAAATATGGAGTAGTTGGGGTACTTTTAGAAAATATAGACATAATCTCTTCTCAAATACGATAATTAACATACAAATTATAGGATGATTCTAAGTTGTTTGATCATTAGTCACTCTCAAATAAGTGAAATTATATAGGAACAGAAAATTTGCTTTAAGAAACATTACCTTCACACTTCTTTAGCTTTTACACAACCTTGCTCCTCATTTTGTAATTAAATAATACATACCATATGACATATCAATGTAGATATTACTACACATTCTTTGTCATTCTTCTTTCTTTTTATTCTAATGCATGCAATCTCCAAGAACCAAAATCACTATTAAATCAATAATTTCCAAACATCATCTAAATTATTAGATAATTACAAACACAAACCATTTACACATATGAATGAGGTGTATCATTTAGTAAAATTGTAACATTAGTGGCCCAGCAAATGACTCCATTGTGCTATAAAAACTTCATATTTTATAGAAGAATCATTGTCATCACAATGTAAAAGTGGACAAGAAAATAATGATCAAGAATGTATATATATATTTTGAAAATCTATTCTCGTGGGAAACTGCTTTAATTGAACTTCTAAAATTTAAAACATCATCTTGTCTAATAAGCTCGTTTGTTGAAAATAGAGCTTAAACCTAACTCAACTCCAAAAGCTAGTTTGTGAGGTAATAATTGCCCATATTCATATAAAAAAGCCAAGACTCTTATACTTTTCCAATGTGAAATTCTAACACATCCCCCACATGCCTAGGAATGAACATCTGGAGCATAGTAAATATATGGAGTATGGAATAATATGAAATAGACAATTAATATCCCAACAGCAAGAACGGGTCTGGCTCTGATACCATGTTGAAAATAGAGTTTGGACCTAACTCAATCTAAAAAATTAGCTTGTGAGATGAGAATTTCCAAGACCATATAAAAATGCCAGGACTCTTATACTTTTCTGATGTGGGATATTAACATTGTTAGCACTGGGCTCACACTTCTCATTTCTAATCAAACAATTAAGCAATTTTCTTTTTCTTTCGATCAACATGCCTATAAATCACACTTCTCACATATATATTTATTCAATGATAATATCAAACTATATCCAAATGTAGGTTATATTTTCACATTATATTGCACTTAAACATAAACTCTATACGTTAAAATAAGCCGCGGTATTAACAAAATTCATTCCTTTTAATACTGACAAAATTTATTGTTATAGGGAAAATCAATAACTTCAAAGTTCACCCTTCATGAAATTAAAGCAAAAGTATTCTCCACACTTCGTAATATTTATCTAAAGCAAGTATCATATAGTATTGTCATATTGTTTTAGAAGTGCAAATTATACACACACACATAT
The DNA here is from genome assembly GCA_014898755.1 of Handroanthus guayacan. Taxonomy (NCBI): domain Eukaryota; kingdom Viridiplantae; phylum Streptophyta; class Magnoliopsida; order Lamiales; family Bignoniaceae; genus Handroanthus; species Handroanthus guayacan. The sequence continues at coordinate 687,529 of JACFYI010003722.1, forward strand.
ACATTCCAAAAGTTCATGAAATCAACATCATATATTACACTGTCTTCATTCCAGATATAAAACAAAAATCCACATATCTTTCTTGTTTGTGTTGGAAAATTTTAATACAATTAATAATTGCATGCAATGCTAATAAACACATATAATTCGCTAGACATAATTTTGAATTGACAACTTAAACAATAACGTAATACTTGGATCCATGAACACGATTATAAATTGTAGAATCGTCAAGGATTGAGTGCTTTTGAATCACAATTTGTCATCTCAAAATTTGCTCTATGATGGGGCAATCCAAGTTGACTTTTAATTTGACTCAGAAACCACAACACCAATGGTTCTTTACATACTAAATCAATTAGGTTGCCATCAACCTTAATGGATCTGTATACAGTTTCTATACATTAAAAGTTCATACCTAATAGATATTTCCAAAGCCCCAGATAAATCACTTAATTGGATTCTTAATTAGATAGCCCATAATATAATTGTATTTCATATGTAAGCCCACATAGGAAATTAAAAAAATCCAACGATCTCCCACTTGGGCTACATATTAAATTCGGAATCAATTATATTACCTTATGTACACACCAAAGTAGCTATGATACTTTGAAACATATCCTTATTGACAATTTGGTTCACATACTACATTAGCATGGAATCAAAGCGGCTTTCATTATACAAATTCGTAACTCAGCCCATTAATGGTCACCATGCTAATATATTCAATAATCAGATCGAGTATGGATGTGTATCATGGAAATTACATGCAATGTGATTTTAATGTGCCTATTTCCGGCTAGTCATACTTTATTCTTTAGCGAGATCATACCATAACTAGCAAAACATATTCAGAGTGTGAAACTATATACTTTATTTTGGAGACGGTAAACACAATGTATGTATGAAATCATAGAACATTCAAATACAAACTCCTACTAAATCTGCACATCATCAAAAGGTTTTAAACCATACGAGTAGTATGCTCATGAAACATCTTGGGCGGCTTAGGCGATAAGCCCTTGGTGAGCAGATTCCCAATCATGGAGTTTGCCTCAATATGTTCTATGTACATCTGACAACTCTGAACACTTTATTTAACAACAAGAAATTTGATGTTGATGTGCTTAGACTTTGAAGAATTCCTGCTATTGTTCAAAACAATACGACTGACTTGTTGTCATAAAATATCTTTAATGGCCTTTCAATGCCATCCACAATTTGCAGCCCAATGCTAAAATTTTATTGCCATATCCCTAGATTGGGCGCCTCATAGAAGGCAATAATCTCAACTACCATGGTGGAGGGAGCTATAAGTGGGTGCTAAGCACTTTCCAGGATATAACTCGTCCATCCAGCAAACAAATATAGCCTAATGTGGCATCTCGCAGAATCAGAATCAAAATACCCATGATCTTCGAAGATTCTGATTTCCTATATGTGAGAATGTCGTCTTCAGTCTTTGTGCTACATAACCCATTTAGCTATTTTCCAGTAAACCATTCTAGATTACTTAAATATCTACCTAACATCCCAGGAATGTAGATTATAGCTGGATATGTACACACTTGAGCATGCATTAGACTTCCAACTGTTGAAGCATAAGAAATCTTTTGTATCTCCTTTATTTCAATCTCATCCTAGAGGCACTGATTGAGACTAAAGCTGTGACACCCCAAGAATTTTCCTAAAATAAGATCTTGAGTCATCGATTTTTCGAATAATAATTCGTTTTCAAAATCACGATCACGTTTTAACATCAAAATAAGTTTTGTGCATCTGAAAGATTTTTGTGCATTCAAGTTTATTTTCATGCCCCGTCTTGATCCAAATAAGCCTGAAAATTCTTCTAATTAAAATCTTGAATCGTCGATTTCGTAAATTAAACTGATTTCAATTAAAAGAAAAGCAATTTAACTTCAAAATATGTTTCTCACATTCGAAAATATTTTTCTCATTTACGTTCTGATACCTCATACTATTTCAGTCCAATAAACCTTATTCAAGCCCTAATCAAGCCTAAACAAGACCCAAATCAGCCTACACCTTAATTCAATTAGTTAGGCACTTAAAACAATTAACTAAATAATACACATATGCAAAAATGGGGAGGTATGGCCTAAAAAACAAAATCTGCAGAGGGCATGGAGTGGCCGGATTTTTTGCTTTCACTTGCCATGGTGTTTGGTAGAAATTGGTAAGATTTTTGGCTTATTTAATTCAACAAAAACATGGACCAAGCAATTTTCAAAGCCCTTACACTATAAATTAAGGATTGGAACTTGCAAGAATCCTTTACCAATCACCAAGAATTCTGAAAGAAAAACCAACCAACTTATTTCACTCCCTCTCATCAAATCTCTCGACAGCCTTCAATTTCACTTCATATACTCACCAAAATTTTTCTAACATTAAGGAAGTTTTAAAAGGAAAAATCAAGGGTGCTCTTTCCACCATTTGATAAGTAAGTTTTAGTAAATATTAGATATTATGATAAGTTAAGATATGAGTTTGAATAAAAGCTTGTCTTTGTGTCTAGACGATTGATTCTCGGAGTGCTCGGTTTCTAGCATTTAAGCTTCGGATGACAAGTAAGACTTATGGAACCTCGTCTTTTTTTTCTCATGCTTGTGTGCTTTTCATGATTGATCATCCCATTATGTTGAGCTCATTATATTGTATTCATGTTGGCTATTATCGTATGAACTTGTTACTATATTCCTTGTTATCGTTTATATGAGCTCTCGCCTTGAAATTTCGATTCATTGCCTCATGAACAATCTTGATAGCTTCCCTAAGTTTGGACTGAATTACTCTATGGACCATGAACTAAGGAGGAGGACTTGAACATTTAAAAAACGTAAGAAAAGAAAAAATGACAGCCTCTCGTATAAGCTTCGGTCAGCACAACACTTAACTTCTTAACCGCCGAAACTCGACTTCCACTCGTCCAAATGACTCATATAATATACCGTTGGAAACATCTCTGAGTGTAGATGCTTTTAGAATAAAAAATTATGGAAAAAAAAAGGAAAACGGGCAAAAATGGTCTTCGAAGGCTGACTGTCATTTTTGCCAGATTCCAGTAATACCCTTGCTTAATCTTCAACTTCTCAACCTTGAAAACTCGACCTTCCCTCATCCGAATGACTCATATAATATACCATTAAAAATCCATTTAAGTATAGATAATATTAGAATTTTGATTCGCTCAAAAATATGAAAAATTATGATCAGAAACATCCATAGAACACAACCTGCCAGATTTCCAAGAAGCTGGATGTAATCTGCCTTGACTTCTACGTTCAAAAATTTAAAAATCAAACTTTTCCTTATCGAATTAATCCGAAAAATATACCATTAGAAAGATTATCGAGTCTAGTTAATTATGGAGTTAAAATACAGATTTTAACTCATTAAGATAAATTTTTAAAATAATCGAAAAGTAAACTGCCGCTAGAAAAATATTGAGTTTAAGTTGTTTAGATATTTTTTTTATGAAATATCTTTAAATTTAAAAACTCCACATTTTTTTTACGAAAAATCATTTTTTGATTCGAGTGAGGTTTTTAGCCGATTTTCAAATAAAATAAATTTTGAAATTTCAATTATTCCAAATGATTTCTTTCGTATTTTTTCCCTTAATAAGATGAAAATTTTAAATGAAAACTCCTCTGGTCCATAGTCTAATTCTGATTTATTTGTCCTCTACAGTCTATAATCTCAATTTCGATTCATTTGGTCTCTATAATCTATGATTCCAAATACCGATTCGTTTGATTGATATGATTGACCGTGTTTCCAAATTGTTCATTATGATTGATTAATCGAATATGTGCCGAATGGCTTCATAATTATAAGATATATTTGAATATCCCATTTATTGTTAGCCTCATAAAAGCAAGCAAGTTGGGCCTTGGGTATAAAGCCCCGTGTCACGACAGCATCCTGCCTCGCGATTCGGGATGCTACTTGCGAACTAAAAACGAGTTAGAACTCAAATACATGAACTAACGAGAACAATTCAAACTAAAATCCCAAAATATCATTTGAGATAATAAAGTAGTCCAAAATACATAAGCATCTAATTATCTATTACAAGCCGTTATAACAATACAACTTATGAGTTCAAAAGTTCGAGCTAGCAAAATTCATACTTAATACAGCAAAATTCATACTTGATACAGTTCCAAAAGAAACTAACTCGATCAAACTTGAGCTATTAGTCAGTCATCATGGTTTATGAGCCTACATAATATGATGAAATCATGAGTCCATTGACACAGTAAAACTTATGGCATGAGAACAGAAACATGAGAGTTCCAAATAAAGGATATATCGATAACAAGACCAGAATGTGATTTTCATAAATGAACTAGAATGAACAAAACGAGCAAATCAAGCATTTATCAATAACATTTATCACATTCAAGTCGTATGGCTGAAATAAATATTTTTTGTAGGTCTATCACCCTTATATCTTCAATATAATTACATAAAATCCTTATCCCTCCAAACTCTCAAAAGAGCAGCAGATACAGTAAAGTACAGCCGACATACGTGCTTTAGAATAACCCTTCAGAACCCTACCTCCAGGGTCATCCGAATTATTCCACAGATGAGGATTCACATGGGCTTGTATTGACAACCCGACTTTGCCCAATCCGATACTCATATAAATCCCCAGGGCCCAACAGACAATCAGAACAGTAGGCTATGAATAATCAGGACAGTTCAGTTATATCAGAATCAGGAAGCTATTAACACGTTCTGATTGACTACAAACGATAGAACGGATAATTCGAAAACTTAGTCAATCGTTTAGTTTGAACAAACTAGGAATGAACTATGGACTATGTAACGCTCCGGATTTCGGGGCTCTTCGCTCCAAGATCCGAAGTGCTACTCGCAGACGGACAATCATTCCAAAAAAAATCAAACAGGAACCATTAAAATGCGTTCATACTAAATCCTAATAGGAAAATACCATTACAGGCCATTAAAATTCTAAAATAAAATCTCATAATTTAATATTCCAAATTTATAGACTGACATCTCCAAAATTCATTACAAAATCTAATTTACAAGCTAAATATATTCATGGTTCAAACGAAAACTTAAATAAACCAAAATATCTCATCTGGATCCTCATTATTACAAGCCGACAACCTATACATTTTTAACAAATCTTAAATCAAACATACCCGAACATACTAATAACCATAAACAGAAATTGACATGCTTGGACAAACTAAAACCATCGGAATTTTTATTGATACCAAAAGATCGTACATATAATATGATTTCCCAAAATCTGAGTTCCACTATCCATATTTACAAATCATAAGTCCAAAAGTCTAGCCAAGCTATTACAAACTTAATACAATTTCAAAGTTCAAACAGATCGGACTTGACTTCACATGCAACGCTTCACAACTTAGGATCCTACATAATATATTGTGAAATCATGAGTCGCACGACCCAGTAAAATTCATGGCATGAAGAAGAAGCAAATGAGTTCCAAACAATAGGCATATCAACAAACTAGACGAGAATGTGATTTTCATAACATTTCAGAGCATATCGATCGGTCAATCAGGCTAACAGGCATATCAGATATCACATTCAAGTCATGTGGCAGAATCTATTATTTGGTGGGTCTATCACCCTTATATCTTCAACAATATCACATAAATCTTTATCCCTCCAAATAGCTGGCTCGAGTGGCCTCTCGAGTAGCACACACATATACTGTAAAGCACGGTCGACCG
>JACFYI010003722.1:693402-715358 GCA_014898755.1 Handroanthus guayacan
GTCTTGTTAAGGGGGTAAAATACGAAAGAAATCATTTGGAATAAATATAAATTTTAAAATTCATTTTTGTTCGAACATTGAAAAAAAAAACTCATTCGGATAATAAAAATAATTTTTAAAAAAATATAAAGGTTTTAAATTTAAAGATACTTCATTTGGAGAATAAAATAAAATAGCTCCAAATCAATATTTTTTTTTCTAGTGGCAATTCACTTTTCGATTATTTTTAAAAATGCATCTTAATGAGTTAAAATTCGTATTTTTAATTGTTCAAGTCCTTCTTTTTAGTCCGTAGTCCCATTCACGATTTCAGTCCAAGTATAAAATGAATATCAAGAATAATCACAAGACAATGGATCACGATTTCAATGCATTAAATTCATACTAGCGGCAATAATAATCAAGGCAACAAGATTTAGACAATAATGAACGACTTGCTCGAATCAAAATAAACTCATCATAGCACGATGAATAAGTCATGAAGGAACGTATAAGCATGCCAAAAGAGAGACGAGGTTCCATAAGTCTTCCTTGTCGTTCGGAGCTTAAGATGCTAGAGACCGAGCAAATCCGAAAAATTAACGTCTAGACATAAGATATTAAGTTCTAGGTTAATCTTAAGTTACAACTTACTAAAATCATAAGAACAATGAAATCTTAACTTACCGGAGGATTGAAGATATCACCACCTAGATTTCCCTTAAAACTCTTCTTGTTTTCTAAAATAAATTTAAGTATATGAGTGTGCTAAAAAAATGAAGTTGCCGGTAGGATGAAGGAATGAAATGAAAAATGGTATGCTTGTTTTTCTTTTCAAAATTTTGATGGTGTTATTCAAACCTCAATTCCTCTATTTATAGTGTGAGTGCTTGCAATTTATTTGGTCCATATTTTGTTAACTTAAACAAGTCAAAATTTTACCAACTCCACTAACCATCATGGAGATTAGGTACTAGTCAAATCATATCTTTAAATAATCATGGTAAAATAGTGGATTAGGTACTAGTCAAATCATGTCTCTCAATCACACTAACTAATTATGGTAATTAGGGGGTAAAAATGATGGATTAAAGTTAAGATCTTATTTAGGTTTGACTTAGGCTTAATAAAATTTATTGGACCAAGATATCGGGGTGTAAACGAGGAAATTATTTTCGGGTGTGAAAAAATCTCTTGAAATTAGTTCATTCTCGTTTTATTTGAAATCGATTTAATTTACGAAATCAATGATTCGAAAATTTTAATTTGGAAAATCTTGGGGTGTTACACTGGGGGTTTGCAAGGGTATTAGATTGGGCAATGTCGGGTTGAATGTCTAAGCTCTTGTAAATCCCTGCAAGTGGGTAGTCTGGATGACACTGGAGGTAGGGTTCTGAGGGACTATCCTAAGGGACGTATGTCGGTTGTGCTTTACTGCTTATAAGTTGCTCCTTCGAAAGTTTAGAGGAATAAGGAAATATATATGATATATGTTACAGTTATAAGGGTGATAGACCTACCAAAAATGTTTGTTTCAGCCATACGACTTGAATGTGATAAATGTTATTGATAAATGCTTGATTTGCTTGTTCTGTTCGTTCTAGTTCGTTTAAGAAAATCACATTCTCGTCTTGTTATCGATATACCCGTCATTTGAAACTCTCTCGTTTTTGTCCTCATACCATAAGTTTTACTGGGTTAGTGGACTCATAATTTCACAATATTATGTAGGTTCATAAGTCATGATGACTGACTGATAGCTCAAGTTTGATCGAGTTAGTTTCTTTTGGAATTGTATTAAGTATGAATTTTAGCTAGCTCGGACTTTTGAACTCATAAGTTGTATTGTTATAACGGCTTGTAATAGATAATTAGATGCTTATGTATTTTGGACTACTTTATTCTCTCGAATGATATTTTGGGATTTTAGTTTGAATTGTTCTCGTTAGTTTCTGTTTTTGGTTTTAGTTCGTTTTTCATACGTGAGTAGCATCTCGGATGGCAGGGCGGAATGCTACCGTGACTCGGGGCGTTACAAAACCTGTCGCCTTTAGTGACAGGAGTATCCCTTGGTCTACAGTATTTTATCATAAACCTACTAAGAATTTAATCGACATAGCTCTTTTGTGATAGCCCATGAATACCCTAAGAGCGATCTCGATGTATTTATATACCCTACACAAAACAAGTGTTATCAAGATCTTTCATTTTAAGGTTCTTTGTCAGAAATCTCTTAGTATCCTACAATAAGCCTATATTGCTGCCATCATTGAGATATAATACAAGAAAGACATATTTACTTCCACTGAAATTATGGTATACACAATCATCAACTGCATTAATCTCAAATCAGATAAGATGATAACTTGAAGAAACTTATGATACCATTGACAGGAAGCTTGCTTGAGCTCACAATGGATTTCTTTAATTTGCAAACCATTTTCTTCTTGATATCGTGTAAAAAGCCTATATCATTGCTAGCAAGCAATATGTCATTAGCATATAACACTAGAAAGATATATTTACTTCCACTGAACTTATGGTGTACAGAATCATCAATTGCATTCATCTCAAATCCAAATGAGGTGATAACTTGATGAAACTTATGATACCATTAACAGGAAGCTTGCTTTAGCCTATAGAAAGATTTCATTAGGGGTTTCAGTTACTGCTTTACTTGGAACCTTATTAAGAAATTACGATGTAGAATTCCTCTCAATTAACTTTTGTTTTGTACCATGATAGCTGATATACAAGATTTCACTATGAGATGCAGTTGTATCCAATAAATAGAGGTTGTCATTCCCAAATAAAGAACCTGTTCCAATTAAATTTGAATTTTGAAAAAGACCAAATTTAATATTTCCAACTAGACAAGACTAACCAAATTTGTTCAAAACAAAAATGGATATCAAATTTCATCTAAATGATGGAACTATGAAAGTCTCTTCCAAATCTAAATAGAAAGAGGACCGTTTTTAATAACAACCTATAGATCTTTATGCTACAACTATTACTAATTTGCCATCGTCCATGAAGATAAATCTTTCAATATCAGTTGGTGCTTGGCTTTCCAGATAACCTTGTATAAATACACTTACATGTGTGGTCACACCAGAATCCACTTACCAAGAGTATCTGGATATAGAAGTCAAATTAACTTCAGAACAATCAAAGTGGGAAACGTACTTTTCTTTGCATGCAAAGGGGCGTACTTGGGACAATATTTCCTTTTGTGTCCAACCTTCTTGCAAACGAAACAAGGTGATTCCAAATCTTTCTCTTTTTGTACTTACTATTCTCGTGTCCCTATTGCAGCTTTCTTACCTCTTTCCCCTTGTTAACCTTAGAAAAAGTTGACAAGTGAGCACTTTCTGACTGATCTTGCTTCAACCTTTTCGCTTCTTGCACAAAATAAGAAATGAGCTCGTTAGGAGACTATTTGTCATTTTTAGTGCTATAACTCACTTTAAATTGGTTGTATTGTGCACAAAGAGAAAAACCAAATGCACGAACAAATCCTCAGATAGCTTCAGTTTTAGTTTCTTTAGTTGGATACATTATAAGACATCTCTATGATATACTCCTCTTTTGTTCCCCTTTTCTTTATATCTTATTGAAATAAGTTTAGACAGAAGCGTATTTGTTTCAGCCTTTTCGCTCTTAGCAAAGCACATGTCTAGTTGCTCAAGGAACCATTTAACATCATCCTCATTAGACATAGTGCCTTTGGAAGTTTCAAAAACTGATCATTTCATGATCATAAGACTCATGCGATTAGAATGTTTCCACCTTTCTAAATCCCTTGTATCTTCAGTGAAACTTTTATCTGTAAGAGCAAGGGGTCGTTCTGTCCAGAGCACAAGGTCAAGGTCTATGCAATCAAGAACAATCATAACACTCTCTTTTCAATCCTTAAAATTTGTGCTACTCAGCACTGGAATTGAATTGACAATCGCAGATATAGTAAATGTTGAAACTTTAGCTGAATATAGAATAAAATAACAATCATCAAGCTCATAGTCATATAATAACAAACCACAATCAATAGGTTCAAATAATGGTAGGCACCAAAACAAGATACCTATCACAACATTGACATTTAGTCATTGGATAGAAATGTCAATTATAAGTGGCACTTTCAATACAGTAATCAAATATTAACAGTTAATCTTGTCAAAGAACAGGCCTTTCTTTTGACCGACTTATTATTCACATGAAAATTCTGATAATTGTCATATATTTACCACTATAGGCATATTTGTCATTTTGGCCAAACAGCAAAATCTTCCTTTGCGCAGGTCACTATCTGCATAAATAAGAAATACACTCATCCAATATCCAAAATAAATTTATTTTTACAAAAGATATTATTTTGGTAAATATTGCTTGCTTCAATCAATCAATCAATCTATTACAAAATATTAAGTAATTTTAAAACTATCAAATACCCAAAATTTGAACTTAAAATTGTGAAATAATATAAATATGTGGCACATATTTATTATCACAGGTGTGCATATAGTTCGGCAAAATAATTGACCTTTCTTTGGGCCAATCAACATCCCACATGAATTATATATACATGCAACCTTCTTGATATTCCAGAATAAATCTACTTAGATAACAAAAGGTTACTTTGATAGCATGTTGTTTCTATCAATTTATTTCAAAATATCATACATCTATGAAAGAAAAAACAAATACTTGTACCAAAATTGGAAATTAAATTCCCTTCCAAACCTCAGTCTTTGACTTGTAAAAACCCAAAATTGGTTTAACATAAAATCACCAAAATCTGAACAAATATCCCGGATGCAATAGACTGCCCAAATTGAAGCTGGCCAAGACCAACCACAGTTTAATTCATTGGCCAATTGCCCAATTTGTTTGCCAACAAATGCTCATGAATGTGGAAATTAGATTTTGGTCAAATCACCAAATAAGAACAAGGTAACCACAAACATGAAAAAATAGAAATGATGGAATTCAAGTTTGATGGACAATAATTCGATTTATCATGACTAGGGTTGTCAATGAATATTTGAAAATTCAATTACCATCCGCATCCGTATTCGTTTACAGGGCATATTATTCGTATTCATTTAAAGCGGATACTATCCGTATCCGGTTAACAGATATTCGATTATAAACGAATACGAATTTGGTAATCACGAATTCGATCCATCTAATATCCGCTCCAAATGTATATCCGTTTCCATATCTGAATATCCGTACCTTAACTATATCCGATATCCGTATCCGGTAAATAATATTTAAAAAATAATTATTTATGTAGAGTATGTTCCATTTTTTATATATTATAAATATAATAAATAATATTTTTTTCTTTAATAAGTAATATAACAATAATATTTAAAGAATTGATATATAATATATTATTATATTTAGTATATTCTATTTTTTAATATAACATTTGAACTTTTTAATTTTTATACCTATTAGCCATGCCCATTACCATAACAGTGTAACTATTAAGTCAAAGTTCAAACCCAAAAAAAGTTAAAAAAAAAACTCATCTAAATCTTAAAAACAGAACAAAGACTAAAAACCCTAAGCCCCTAACCTCACAACTCACAAGACATTCTGTCGTCTGCCGCCTCCTGCCTCCAATCCTTGCCCTCTCTACTTTGTAAGAACAACGAGCAAATCACGAGAGAAAGAGCAAGATCAAGCGAGAACGTTTTGTATATTGCTAGAGGGAGCAAGATTGAGCAAGAACAAGGAAGAAAACGAGGGAGAATGAGCGAGGAACGAGTGAGCAAGATTTGATAAATCTTTGTCACATTTCGATTACCCATTGTAGGTTTACAATATTTTTGAAAAAAATGGCATGGTAACTGGATAATTTTGCAGATTTCGTAATTGTGTTTGTTTCCCCTTTTCTAAGGCATATCGAGCATGATTCTATCGGGATTTAGATCTAATTTCTCATCTTCGTATGTTTTATCATATTTAATGCGCAAACAGAAGGAATCCAACTTAGCATAACATATATTAGGAGAGGGCATGGTATGGAGGATATAGAATATAGTCCGCGTGAAGCTCCGAGACTCATTCTATTTTGTCATATAAAACTTATCCTATTCGGAATCAGTGGATTATTAGCAAATAAAGGAGGAAAAGAGAGTTTTAACATGTGATCAGCGTACTTTTATTTGCCCGAACCTATTCCACAATTAGATCTAAGTTTTGAACCATATATTTATGTGATGCTTAGGCCATGGGCTAGAGCCTGATATTGGAACTTTAAGTCTTTGATTTGGACTATTGTGTTCAATTTAGAACATTGCTTGTGTTTCTTGTATATTAATTGTTCAAGAGTGTGTTCTGTGTACTTTTATTTGCCATATTAGAAGCGTATTGCTAATATAATTATATCCATATTCAAAACTTAGAAGTATACTACACCTGAGGAAATATTATTTTTCTATCAAAGGAACATTTCTATGAAGATGGACTATGCATTTTCAATTTAATTGTTCTCTTATTTACTCTCTATCTCGAGGAAACATGAGCAATGTACTTAATGAAAACTAAATCTATTCTTTCCCACGTCAGTTGTGTAATTTTAGTGCCATCTGCTTGATTGTTTTGGCTTTTGATTGTATTTTCTAGCTATTGCAAACAAAGGTCACTTTGTGTGAAGCTAAAATGTCAATTGATTTTGTCTTGTTTTTGTTATTCAGGAGGAAAAAGCTAAGTATAAATTAATTTTGCCTTGTTTATCATTCTTTAACATATTCCTAAAATAGGAGAAATTATAGAACTATGTCACAAACTCAAGACATTGCTGCTGCTTCTACACCATCTACAATAAGTTCGAGTGTAGGTATAAATCCTATCACCGAAGCTGATGATAATGCCAATCCCATACCTGTCGACACCCAACAAGTTGAAACTAAGCGCAGAAGATTAACTTCTATTGTATGGAAGCATTACACTAGCGAATCAATGGGAGGTAAAGGTAATATTACTGCCACTTGCATCTACTGTAAGAGAAAATTTGATAGCTCTAGTAAAAGTGGAACCACTTATTTGAAAAATCATATTCAGAACTGCCCTCTTAAGAATAAATCAAGTGACATTCGGCAGGCTTTTATAGGAAAATCTAGTAGTAGTCTTGAAGCTACTTCTAAGATAACAATATATAAGTTTGATCCTGCAATTGAGAGAGCTTTATTTGCTAAAATGATTACAAAGCATGATTTGCCTTTTCTAATGGCTCAGTATGAGTACTTTAGACTTTGGATATCTTACTACATACCATCTTATAAGTGTCGATCAAGAAATACAATGAAGAATGATTTGATGAATGTTTATGATGAGGAAAAGCAAAAGTTTATAAAGATCTGGAAAATTTAACTTCTCGAGTTACTCTTACAATTGATGGGTGGACATTAGATCATCAAAATCATGGATATTTTTGTGTGACTTGCCATTACATTGATTCTGATTGGAAATTGCACAAGAGATTAATTGCTTTTCATGTTGTTCAGTATCCTCATGATGGTTTGCATTTGTGTGATTGGTTGAAAAATCGTGTTTTGGAATGGAACATTGACAAAAAATTATTTGTTGTTGTTGTGGATAATGCCTCTCAGAATTTTGGAATGATGGATGGTATGAAAAAATGGTTGAATAATAAGAATTCACTTTTACATAATGGAGACATGTTTCAATATTCATTGTTCTGCTCATATATTGAATTTAATTGTCAAAAATGGATTTGATATCATTCATGGTTTAATTGAAAAAAACTGTGATAGTGTCAAGTACATTAATCAGTCGGTACAAAGAGATGAAAAATTTTCTCTTGCTTTAAGTCAAACTCGATTTAATCCAAAGAGACGTGTTGGCTTAGATTGTGGAACTAGATGGAACTCAACATATGATATTCTTGTGAATGCTTTAGATCTCGAAGAAGCATTTAAGCGATTGACTGATTTGGATAGTGATTATAAGTTTTTACCTTCAAATAAGGAATGGGAAATTGGAGCAACAGTTCGTGATCACTTGAAAATCTTCAAGGATGCTACTTTAGCACTTGCAAGAAGTAACTATCCAACAACACCTTTATATTTCACTTATGTGTGTTTGATTAGAGAAGAATTGGTATAGTAGAGTAAGAGCAGTGATGAAAATATTCAAGAAATGGAGTGCTAATGCAAAAAAATTTGATAAGTATTGGGATAAGTGTAGTATGGTGTTGACTGTTGCTGCGATTCTTGATCCTAGATACAAAATGACACTTATTGAGGTTGCTTTTTCCAATATGTAAGATGAGCATTATGCTGATTTTTGTGTAAGGAAAGTTCGTACCTTTTGGGCTGAATTAGTTTCAAAGTATGAGGCAAGCTCATGTGTCATTGTGATTAATGCGTGTGAGTCTTCATCTAGCCATGCTGAAAATCTCCTTGTTGTTGATAGTTCAAAGTCTAAAAACTCTCTTCTGACAAGATTTAAAGAACTTGTAGCTCAATCCAGTGAGACCATTCTTACTTAAAAGAGTGAGATTGAATTGTACTTGGAGGAAGGTTTAGTCCCTTATAATGAACAAGAAAACGTGTCATTTGATGTTTTGGCTTGGTGGAAGTATAATGGAGTAAGATTTCCAAATCTTGCAAAAATGGCTTGTGATATTTTGGCAATTCCATGTACATCGGTGCCATCGAAGTCCACTTTTAGTTAGGCACGTAGACTTCTTGATGACACTCGTGCCTCATTAAGTTCTGAAACAGTAGAAAGTTTACTTTGTGTTAAAGATTGGTTGCCAATAATCGAAAATGATGGTAAGAATCCCACATTTCTTTTAGTTATTTATTTATATATATAATATACTAATACTTACCTTTTTATAGGTATAATGGATTGAATTTGTGGAGTACATGTTGATTCTTCAACAAGTTGTTTTGGGCGTCAACGGTATTATTTCTCTTCTTTATCTTCCTCTTTGATATTATTGCTAAATATATATGATATAATCTTATATATATATATATATATTTATATGCAATCTCTTAAACTTTTTATACTCATATTTTGTTTATTATTATTTGTAGTATTAAGCAACAAGAAGTTAGAGTAAGAGCACGTCAATTGTGTTGGCTGGCTGCTTTGGACTTGTTCTCTTGAAAGCTAGAATGAAGAACTTTGTAATTTTTTCTTTTTTTCATTTGAGATTGTTTTGTTGTGTGTTAAAGACTATATTATTTGGAGTTATTTGGAACTAAGAAATGATTTTCTTTAGATTAGTTTATGCTAATTTTTGCTTCTTTTAGAATTGTTTTCTCAGGTATTTTATTGTGTTTTTTGATTATCTGTTTCACTTGGAATGAAATAGTATAATTTTTTCATCAGAAAACATACATGTATTGTTATAGGTTAACGTATATATTCGGATACTCGGATATCCAAATAATTATAATCGAATATGGATATTCAAATAATTATATTCGAATTCGATTTCCGAATAATTGTAGTCGGATACGGATATATCTGAATCCGTCAAGTATCAGTCGAATACGAATTCGGATATTAGTACAGAAATATCCGTCGGATACGGATACGGATACAATGTATCCGATCCGTTTACTCCCCTAACCATGACCAATCAATTACAATTCCTGACTTGTCAACCATGCTTTTAGGATTCCATGAAACTCATAATCTAGCAAGCGAAATCTCATAATTTGCATGTTATGATGATTCCAAATATTGGAAAAGCATTAAACATGCCCACGATAATGCTATAGAGTGGGATGTACCTTATGCAAAATTTGCAGTTTTGGCTCTAATACCACTTGCTGGAAAACTTTAGTGCAAATAACATGCATATAATCCTTATGAACACATGTAAATGGCTAGACATTCAACTTAAATACTAATGTAATACTCGGATCCATGAACACGATTGTGAACCGTAGAATTGCCAAGGCTTGAGTTCTTTGGAGTCAGGATCGTCATTCAAAATTTGCTCAGTGATAGAGCAGTACAAACTGACTCTCAAATTTGATTGAGGGACCACAACCTCAACGATTATTAAATACAAAACCACTCAGGGCTCCATCAACCGCAACAGGACTGTATAAGGTTTCCACACAATAAAAGCCCATACCGAATAGATGTTCTTTAGAGCCTTAGATAGATCACATAATTGGCTTCTTAATTAGATAGTTCATAATACAATTGTATTTCATATGTAAGCCCACATAAGAAATTTAAAAAAAAAAAGAAAAGAAAAATCCAACAATTAGATCATGCAAATAAAAATATTGAACCACCAATTAAAGGATAATATATATAGTATATAATATTGAAATTAAATGATTGTCTTGACTAGGAGCCATGCCATTTGATGCTATCCTGAGAAATTGATTGCCTCCTCTCGTGCAAGTATTGCCAACTGATCAAAAATCCGAAGATATAACCCAAAGGCCACGCCACTAGTGTCTCCTAGGATGAGCCTGATCACAAGGGGAAAAGGAATAAGACCTTGTCTATTGCCCAAATATATAAAATATATGCAAGAGGAGAAAATAATTTTGTGTGTGTCTTTACCTAGACAGCTTTATGACACCTAGTTATAGTATAGGATGAAGACCCCAACGGTCGAAGGAATTAAGGTAAAATAATGAGCATCAATAGGGTGTTACAAAACTAAAAAAGTTGTAACAATTTTAATCAAAATAAAACTGAATGTTGAGCACTTTCGAAGTTTTAAAACTTCAGATTTTGTGAAAATTTGCAATAGTTTCGCTTCTCATTCATTGAATGTATTTTTATAAGGATGAATTTTTTCATAACAAAAGTGAATAGCATAGTGGTAAGTTCTCATACATAAAATAGATTACAGGTTTGAGTCCCATAGACCGTGATCGAGGAGTCATGAGCATCTTTTAGAATAGAATAAAAAAAGGATAAAACTTTTTATTGTGAGCACCCATGTATATTTTGCTGAATTGAGTCTTTTACATTTGATAGTAGATTTGATAATTATGAAATAGCATCATCTGTAAGAATTAATGGCAATCATGTACTTCTAAACTCCTCGACTATGGGCTTGTAAAGATACTAAATTTTACTCTAACTTTAGAATAATTAGAGTTGCATCAAGTTATAAGAACCACCCCCTCTCCTCTCACTTGGGGTGTTTTTCTATAAGAATAAAACTCCGTATTAATATCAACATGGTAATACTTGGTGGAATTGAATCTTCTATGTTTGATGATAAACTCAAAAATCATCACACACCTATATAAATACATAGTATATACACACAAACGTGTGTGTAAAGACACGTTTTTAGTGTATTGTGAAAAGAATGAGTACATAGATAGAAGCAGGAAATACATTCTTGCTCAATATGAAATACCAATTTAGATAAATAATTCAAACCGTTAACTTTTGGAATGTCCGTTGCAACTTATTGATTTTTACTGACGGTAAAAACGAATGATATTTTTAAGTATAATATCAACTATCTCTATTCCAGTAGCCGCTGTAAGATTACATTAAATGGGCTTTAAATTAAATGAAGATGTGATAAAATGAATTGTGGAGAGAGAAGAAACAGAGATAAAACCATATATTTCACCACCAATAATACTTGTGCATATTTAGTAAGTTTTCGATTGGTTTCATATAGTTCCTATCATACGATAAATGCAATTATGAGAGTGTTTGGCATTGCTTTTGCTTTAAAAAAAAAAAGTGATTTTTATGTAAAGAAGGTAAAAAAAAAAAAACTAATTGTAAAAGTGCGTAACAAAAATTGAGAGTGTTTGCAATTAAAAGCTAAAAAGTAACTAGTAGCATTTGTCAAAAAAGTGATTTTCGATGTACTTAATTATATTTTTAAATTTTAAATTATAAAAATGAGAGCAATAAATTACTTCTATATAATTTTTTTAACCAAAAAGGAGAAGCTAAAATCTAAAAACATCTCATAATGTGCTTTTAGATTTTGATTGATTTGAGCCTAAAATCACTTTTGCAAAAACAAAAGTTAATTTATCAAACATTTCCAAATTACTTTCTAATAACTAGAAGTTAAAAGCTACTCCCAAATGTAATGTCAAAAACCCTCTAAATATAGGAATAATTATCTCAAAACACCTCTTGAGATTTGTTGTAATTAACAAATACTCTTTGTAATTTGGATAATTATCATTACACTCCTTGTGTATTACTATTAGACCCCTTGAAAGTATAACAAACATTACAAAAAAATCCCTAATAGTTAGATCAATAACAGATCCATTTATAAGTTTGCTATACTTTTAGAAAGTTTAATTGTAATATACAAGGGTTGTAAGAATAATTATTTAAATTACCTAAAGTATTTTGACAATTATAACAAACTCTATGGGAGTTTAGGTAATTAACCCTAAGTATAATCCAAATCTGCATACGTACATACATCACATAATTTGTTTTAGTTATGTTTCAGCCTTTCAAGTTGGGCCTGGGCTTTTGATACATTTCTCATGGGATATGATCAGATAATGGGTCCTTGATTAGTTACAACTAATAGATCTGCCAATCGGGCCTTGAATGGAAATTAGCTTTGGGCTTGAAGATTTATGCTACGTGGGTCATTTAACGTAGGGAGCCCGCGCTCACCGACATACACACATACATACATTCATATATATATCGGGAGTTGTTGAACGTGGTATAAGTTTTACCAAATGCTGTACATTTTTATTTTTATTTGTTTCTTCTATTTTCCACAAGATTCCCATTTTGTTCTTTTTTTATATAAAGTTTTCCTAGGCTGATTTTTATGTCATAATTTTTATATTCTGAACTTTTCTTGAATTGAGATGTGTCCCGCAACAAATTTTCCTCTTTTTTTTGTCTTGAACCATAATCATGTGATATATAACCATTTTCCTCAACCCAATAGTCCAAAAATTAGAAACAAGGCATGCGCATGCATGCTTACGAGGAAGGTGAAAAATGTAAGCACACACGTGTTACTACAATAATTAGTTTGATATTGGTTTATCCGAATTTTAGAGTTTAAACAGAACATATGAGAAGAGTTCATTTGGAGTTTTTCGAATTAATGTTAATTAATTATAAGTTAAATATATTTAAATAATAAATTATATTAATAATCGGATAGGAATGAGAGGATCCGGATCTTCTAAAATTTGATTCAATCCCATCCTGGTTCTCAATCGAAACAGCCCAAATTTGCACTGAACATAATAGACCCACCACCCAAATAAATCTATAGTCCTAAAAATATTGGTAGATCAGCTGTTTTTATTAGGCCCAAAGAAGCAAATAGAAACTCAATTCACTCATAAAAAGTACTTCACGAATAACTACAGGTCTTAAGGGGTTGAAATTGTTTACCTAGACAAAATAATGGATCATGGAAGTAATGGAGTAATGGTTAGAGACTTAGAGGGGGTGTCCAATTTCAAATTTAAATATGAGTTCGAGAGAAAAAGAGAGACAACATATTTCCTTGAGAGAATGCACCAGAGCAAGGGAAAGAAAATTATATTTTTCTGCATACATCACTTGCATCGTCTGTGGGAACTATTGAGTTGAGGCGCAAGAACAACTTGTAAGAAATTGAATTACAGATAAGTGTCTACTTCTAATTTTATATCTTAGATTGTTTTTTCGTTATTTGTGGAAAATTATATATCCATGCACGCTGCTGTCATAAAATCTTCTAACTTAAATTGCAGCAGAAGATCCTTTAGAGCTAATAATTAAGTTGACATGACTTTTATATTGTATTAGATTTCTTACCTCTTTCTCTAGTCCACAATTATGAATTTTGGGATAAGGTAAAATACATATTACCCCTTTGTATTATTGGAAAGGGGAAGATCACCCCCAATATTTTTCTAATTCTAATATACCCCCTTGTATTTATATCATACATATTCAGTTGTTCAAAAATATCCCCTTATGAGATAGTAATCTGCGTTTTACGAATAGATTATACCAAAATACATGAGAGTATTTTACAAATAGAAAAATATAGGAGTGTTATCTTTCCCTTTGCAATAACACGGGGTTCATTAATATTTTATCCTTCTGGGATAGTCTTACAACTATTGAAGCAATTATGTTTATGATATACCGATTATACCCTTCAAGGGTATAAAAGTAAAATAATATAATGTTAAAAACCACTAATGGTAAATATAAGTAATTAACTAATCGACTTATAATTAAAAGGAATGGGCTTGAGCGCCCATAAACTCATTAACCCTTGACTTAAGTGCTATAAAAACCCTCTAGCAACGATCAATCAAGGAACGCACTCTTTTTGGCATACAAGAGGATAAGAGAGAATTTTTACCAATAAGAGACTTTCTTGGTAGAAGTCAGCTACCTTCTCAAGCCAAGATCCCATTTTTCATCCTTTGGTCCTTGGCCCGATTTCACATTTTCGAGTCAAGATTCCACTTTTATCTTCTGGTCCCTGGCCCGATTCTCGGATCACATCAGTTTACTAGAACTGATCTCAATAGATCGGAAATATTCAAGCTCTATAAACCATTTCTAATCTCAATTATACAACTAGTTTGAAATGTTGAGACAAGTGTGTGTTTGCTGCATCTGGGGGCATAAAGTGAGGACCTCATGTGCCAAAGGCTCCTATTGCCTGATACCGAAAGAAGCTTTTAAATTTGCCTTTTTCAAACTTGAAAATCAATTAATTAGGTGGCTTAAATGGATAAAAAGGGCATAAAAATCCTGAAAATTACCCCAGAAAAATCAGTAGTTCATCTTTTTCTTGTAGTTTTGTCTTGTAATTTTCTCCTACCTCCGGTGGTTGTCAATATTATTGTAAACATCATAATTCATTTAATGTTTCTCATATCATTTCAATCTAGAAATGGAATCTAAAATTTCTTATAGTTATTCTATTCATTTCTAGTAGCAATTGTATGTAAAGTATCCTCTAAATATTTTTTTTTTTCTCGTAGAATGAGTTGTCCAGAGGAAAATTTTGGTGAAAAAAGCAAATCTTTGCATCTGATATGTTAAAGATCCTAGGATAAAAACTTAATCTAAGTAAAATCTTAGGTGAAAAAGGCAATTATTTGCCCTAGAATCCTGCAGATTTTAGGGTGAAAACTTAACATAAATAAAACCTGAGTAAAATCTTGGGTGAAAAAGACAATGATTTGTCCATGAAATCCTGAAGATCTTAGGATGAAAACTTAAGTAAAATCTCATGTGAGAGAATCAATGATTTCCCCTGAAATCCTAAAGATCTTAGGGTGAAAACTTGACCTAATTAAAATCTTAGGAGGAAAAAGCAATGGCTTGCTTTTGAAATTCTAAAAATGTAGGATGAAAACTTAATCGGAGCAGCAAAAAATTTTACGTAGAATTTATATATAACCTCATGACAAAGTAATTAGCATATGATGTCCAGAAATTTACCTAGAAATTTACAATGTCTGGAAATTTTTTCCTGATTCCCCCGGAAATTTACCTAGAAATTTACAATGTTCGGAAATTTTTCCCTGATTCCATCATATTTTCATTACTTTGTCATGAGGTTATATACAAATTCTAGGTAAATTTCTAGGTAAATCCTAAAAATGAGTTTTTCTTCGAACTGAAACTCTTATTTTTTAAACATTTTGTTAGATAAAATTTCGAAACCAAATATGGCTTAAAAATATATGCAATCTATTATTTTACCAATGAAATTTTGGACCAAACAACTAAAAATTATTGATTATAATGGTTGTTAATGGCTAATGATTTACGTATTGACATTTCCAATGTAATCAATATAATTATTTAAATAAATTTATTTCTGGTAAAATTAAGATAATTCATTAAGATGATTTTACCAGTTAATATTTAGAGAAAAGTACATTAACCAACCCAAACTTTGGCCCTTTTTACACTTTGCAACCTGAACTAAAAATCGTCACACTGTGCAACCTGAACTTAACACATATTCCACGATGCCACCTAAAAGCACATTCCGGGAGAATATTCGATCGGTTTTTGATAAGATGCAGATGTCGAAGGGCAAAATTGACATTTAAAAAAATTAGCATTTTTAAAAGAAAAGAAAAGAAAATTTGAAAAACGTTTTTACCATAATTAACAGCGTTTTTACCAACGGTGAGATGTAAAAATAAGCGGCTTCTCATCTCTGCAATTTCAATCGTTCCCGACGCGTTTTCTGCTACCAAAATTGAAGAAGAAAAACCCTAGGTTCGAAGAACCCTAAATCTCTACCATAAATTCTTACCATTTCCCAAAATCTTGTGAAGCAAAATCTAGTCAGACTGAACCCTAAACCCGAAACACTTTCCCTGCATTTGCAAAGCTAAAACTAGATTTGAAGAATTGAAACGACGTCTTGAAGCGCAATGGGTTGGATTTTGCGCACCGATACGAACCCTGAAATACCCATAGGAAAGATTGCACCGGATTATGGTAAGTATTTCTGCCTTTTATATTGTTATCGTGCTTCTTTTTCTGTCATTATACATTTGGCTTTATTATGTGGCATCACTTTGTTGACTGTCATGATCTTGTTGGTGAATATATGGACCACTTGCACGTGATTTTGGCTTTCTTATTCAAATATTTAAAAAAAAAATCTTTATCATGTTTTTGGGTCCTACATCTCTGTTTTTTTACCTGATGTATTCTGCCGATGCTGCTAGCATTTGTATGCTTTTAATGTTGTAACGTTGTAAGTGGTATATGGCCCCCACTGCCCATTCTTTTAATGTCATAATAATGTTCTAAGTGTTCTTTTGTACTGATCAAGTATGTGCTGTTATTACTGTTGAGAGTTGAATTGGAAAGTGATATTTTTTTCCCTTTTTAATTTATGACAGGTGAAAAATCTGATTTTTTTACCATAAGGATGCACCATAGTGGTAAATTTGTTAATTTTGGAAAACTTAGTTATTTTGGGGGGCAAATTAGTCATATTGATTATTGTAATCCGGATGAGATGTCACTAATTGAGATAAATAGCATGGCTATTGAGATTGGGTTAGAGGGTTCTCTTGTTTATTATTTTAGTAGCACTGGGATTAATGATACTGATGGCCTGATTATTTTAAAGGATGACATGGATTCTATTAACCTTTATAACTTCATAGATGAAAATAGAGTGGTTGGGGTGTTTGTAGACCATCAAATTGATTCAGCCCCCAGTATAGATTCTGAAAAATCAGAAAGTGTAGGACAACATGGCAGTGAAACTTTTGGGGGTGGGGATCAGTTCAGTGAGAGTCTAGGGCTTGTGGGTGGTGAAGAAATGGATGAAACTGGTGAGGGGGTTAGTAGGGATCAAATAGATACACAAACTATGAATCAAGGTATAGGAATTGAGGGTCAGGAAGAGGAGACACTGGGTGGGGGTACTGCTATAGGTCTTGAGGGTAAGGATTTAGATACAGAATGTGGGAATGAGATGGAAGAAAAACAGACTATGGGTGGGCAGCAAGAACAAAAGAGTGTAGGTGAAGGTTTGGGGCAGGTTGAGAATGAAGATGTAGAGATAAGGTTTGATCCTGATGTGATTGACTCAAATGGGAGTAGTGAGAGTGATGAGAACCAATCCTTGGGTTCAGATTCTGATTATTCTGAAAAACTGATTGATAGTGAGTGTGAGATCTCTGATGATGATGATGATGTATTGTTTGAGCTAAATATAGACAATGAGGTTGAGTGGGGAGGCTTACCTTTAGGGCAGCAAGGTGGGAAGGAATGGGAAGGCATGCTAACTAGGGAAATGCAGTGCAAAGAGTGGAGAGGGGACAGACATAGGGGTCATCCAATCTTTAATTCAAGGGTAGATATCCATGATCCTAAGTTTGAACTTGGTATGTGTTTTAGTGATAGTGCTACCTTTAGGCAAGCTGTGAGGCAACATTCTGTTAATCATGGGAGGGAGGTCAAATTCACAATTAATCACAAAAATAAAGTTCAAGCCAAATGTCAGCATAAAACTTGCAAGTGGATGATTTATGCTTCCAAGGTTCAAAATGAGGATACTGTCCAAGTAAAGACTTATGATCCAAAGCACCAATGTCCTCGGTTACAAAGGGTATCACATGCTAATTCTAGGTTTTTGGCTTCAAAATACAAAGATAAAATTTGGAATGACCCTAATTGGCCAATTGATTCCATGATGACAATAATGCAAAAAGATGTGAAATTACATTTTAATAGGTCTCAACTGTACAGGGCAAAGAGAAAGGTCTTGAACTTGGGTAGTGGGAATGACATGGATGAATATGGTTTACTTTGGTCATATGCTGAAGAGATTAAGAAGACTAATCCAGGAACAAATGTTAAGATCAAATGTAGGCTTATAGGGGGTCAACCAGTGTTTAAAAGATTTTATATTTGTTGGGGGGCATTGAAGAAGGGGTTACTTGAGAGATGCAGGCCAGTCATCTGTCTTGATGGCTGCCACTTGAAAACAGCTTATGGTGGAATCTTGTTATGTGCTGTGGGGGTAGATGCAAACAATTGCATGTACCCATTTGCTTATGCAATAGTGAAAAAAGAAAAAAGAAAGTCTTGGGCCTGGTTTTTAGAGCTTCTTATTGGGGACTTAAACATAACTAACCCTTACCATTGGACATTCATAAGTGACAAACAAAAGGGGTTAGTAGAGTCTACAGAGAGCTTGTTGCCTGGCTGTGAACATCGTTTTTGTGTTATGCACCTATATCAAAATTTTAAAGCTTCATTCAAGGGTTTAGCCTTAAAGAATCTTTTATGGAAGGCAGCTAGGGCTACTAGAGTGGTAGATTTTGAGAAGGTGATGTCTGAGTTGAAGGAGAGGGACAAAGCTGCATTTGAGTGGTTAGGGCAGAGACCACCTCAAGGTTGGTCAAGATCTCACTTTAGTACCCATTCAAAGTGTGATCTGCTATTGAATAACATGAGTGAAAGTTTTAATGCTTTGATATTGAGAGCAAGGAGTAAACCAATTGTAAGCATGTTAGAGTTTATAAGGCTGACTTTGATGAAGAGAGTTCACATGAGGAGAGACCATATGGAGAGGTACACTGGTGGGGACTTATGCCCAAAAATAGCTAAAATTCTTGAAGAATTGAAAAAAAAATCAATGGACTTCATAGCTCACTGGAATGGGAAGGATCAATTTGAAATTGAGAGCTGCCATGGAAACAGAGTTAAAGTGCATTTGGGAGACAAAACATGCAGCTGCAGAAGATGGGAGCTAACTGGTATTCCTTGTGCACATGCCATTTGTGCGCTATATTACATGAGTTATAGTCCTGAAGAGTATGTTGATGATTGCTACAAGAAGGAGACTTTCCTCAAGTGTTACAGAAACCTTATGGGAGCTCTAGAAGGCAGTGATATGTGGCCAAAAACGGATTTGACACCTCTGCTACCCCCAAGGATTGAAAAGATGCCAGGGAGACCAAAGAAGAGTAAGAGAAGAAAAGGACTTGAAGAGATCAAGGGCAAATCTGGGGAGAAGAAAGTCTCCACTAAGCTGGAAAAGAAAGGTGTTGTTATGACATGTTCTTTGTGTCATTCTGAAGGACATAATGCAAGAGGATGTCAAAGAAAGAATTCATCAGGGACCGAAAATGAGAGATTGGAGATTCCTGCTCCAAATTCAGATAAGGTTAGTGTTGGTAGTCTTTTACTTTGATGTGTCTTTTAATCAAGTTACCACTTGTAGTTTCATGTCAATTTTCTCTCTCTCTCTTTTTTTTTTCCCTTTCCCCAGGGCAAGAAGAGAAAAGCCAAGACAACTGCAGCTGAGGAAACTTGGACATCTTCAGTGGCTAACTTGGTGGCAGAAGCATCTTCAAAGGTAACATGATATTAATTTAGTGCCAATGTCATGAGAATGTTTCTTTTAATCTGATCTTTTCAATACATTCAGGGTAAAAGAGTTAAGCGAAAAGAAGATAATACCAAACGAGAGACAAGAAGCACTGCAAAGGCAAGTCCAAGAGATCTTAATACCAAACGAGAGACAAGAAGCACTGCAAAGGCAAGTCCAAGAGGCACAGCAAAGGCAAGTCCTAAAGGAGCTAGAAAGGAAGGGAAAAACCAAGTACAGCCTTCGACAAAAACACTAGGCATCAGAAGGAAATTACAGGTATAAGTTGGTACATTACTATCTTTCTTAACTATGAGATTTAAGTTAATGTTGTGGTATATTTTACTGCCTGCTCATACTTGTTTGGTCAATAGGTGTGCAGACAAGATACATCTAGTACAAGTAAGGCTCTTGACTCAATGCCAAGCTACATGGCTCCTGATGTAATACCAAGCACTCAACAGAGCACTATAATAAGCAATCATAAGGAGAAGGTTCAAAGCAAAGCTAAAGAAACAGTTCCAATAATTGAACAGTCAACGGCTTTCTTGCAACCTGTCTGGGTACCTGGGAGTGTTATAACTCAAGATGTGAGGTTCAGCAGTGGAGGGAATATTGGGCAAGCAAGCAAGAGCAATGGAAGGAAAGTTGTTAGAGATTCAGAAGAATATGTTCCATCGTGTACCCAACAATAGAATGTTCTTCACTACTATTTTGTTTGTAAATGTGGCTTATCAAACACAATGATATTTTGGCTGGTCAGGGGTTGTATTACACTCTATTTTGGTTGGTTGATACTGCAAACAGTGTATTGATCCTGATGAATTTACTTATGAAATGGGAAATGTTTTGTTGCTGATGTTTATCTATTTTATTATTCCTTTGTTGTGTTCATTCTGTTTGAATTGGGCATTGTATTCAGTGTCGATGTCCATTTGTCACCTGCTTGTGACATGCTTCTGTGTTCATTGTTCCTTTGTTCATTGTTCAGTGCTACTGTGTCCATTGTTACTTTGCTATGTGAACTGTTTTTAAGTTGCGCATTGTTGCTGTGTGATTATTTACCACCACTCTTTCCAATGTGAGGAGTTACCATAACTTGTTCAATTGCTTTACATATTTTCCAGTGACAATATCAAGAGGAGTGATAATTGCTTCTCAAAATGCAGAAATAAAATTACTTTATATTACTACTTGTAAAAGGGTTACAAAATGAGTTCATTACAAAAGATGGCACCACCTTACGCATTCTTGCACTTACACTAAACTTACATAGAAAATTACATAATTAAGTACATGCATGCCCAAGATAAAACAAGTGCTACCCACAACCATTTCTCTCTTCTCTTTTTATCTTTCATTGCACACTTAACATTCTTCAATTCATCTTCAATCTTGTTGATTCGCCGGAGTAAGCCAGGGATTATTTGTCTTGATCTACTGCACATTGGTGGATCAATCCAGACAAAATATGAGCACCCTCCAGGTTCCTAAAAACAAGCAACATTTTCTGAATTTTGGACAAGAAAATGACAGCTAATAAAGAAATTAAAAATGCTTACTAATTTCATAATCAAGAATCAGCATTCTTGAATTTAAACTCAGGAACCCTAATTTCAAAATCGGGGATTATTTGATCATTTCATAATCAAAATCATAACCCATAATTGTCAATCCCAAAACACCTATTTTTCATAACCAAAAACCCCTAATTTTCGAACCCAAGAATTTTGCCCAACGAAATCCAAAACAAAACCATAATAGCAAAGTTGTATTCAAACTTACCCGAAAATTTTCACAAGCTGAATACCTTCTCCCGGGGTTAAAATCAGTCCATGAAGTCTTTTTACATGCATTTCTTCCACAGTGGCATAGATGTGATGTCAGAACAGTTGCTTTTTCTTCAGACATGGTGAAGAAACCTTCTCCTGTTCTCCAGACTTCGTGTTCTTGTTGGGGGCGTGGAAAGACGCTTTCTATTGTTGTTTTGCAAGAAAATTTCCCCTCTTTATTTAGATTGTTTATTTAGAGTAGAGACAATAATAATAGTAAATAATTTTTAATCTATAATGACAAATTTGCCCATGAATCTCACACGTGAGCCACATGGGAA
>JACFYI010003722.1:715458-728897 GCA_014898755.1 Handroanthus guayacan
TTGCAAAGTGTAAAAAGGGCCAAAGTTTGGGTTGGTTAATGTACTTTTCTCTAATATTTATTTGATGAATTTAATGATAAATATTTATTTGATGAACTTAATGATAAATATCTATTTAATGAAGTTATACAGTTAATTTGAGTTAGTTTTTACTTTAATGATAATATTTATTTTTGCAAATTCAATTCAAGTAGAACACTTCGTTTGTGTCCAGTCAGATACAATATTCAACAAGCACAAACATATGCCTAAACTGCATAGACAAAAAAAAAAAAAAAGGAAGTTCATTAATTTTTTAATTATTTCAAGTTTAAAAATCTATTATATAGTTTTTCCTTGTTGAAATAAAATATTATATATGTTTATTAGTTTAGGATATTTTGACAACATTGTTCAATATTTAACCTTTGAATTAATTGAAATTCTATTTTATGGATATTATTAATTAAATTAGATAAACTTATCATTCATTTATCATGGTATAAATAGAAAAGAAAAAAAAAGTTTTGAATTATGATCGAGAGTGAAAATAGAAAAAATTTATACATGATGATATCATCTTATAAATAAGATTCTTTGTTGATATTAAATTAAGTTCGATGTGATGCACAGGTTAAAAATTAGTTAAGGATGAAAACTTAACTAAAACAAGACGTTGGGTGAAAATGTCAATTCCTAAACTTAGGATGAAAAACTTAAGTAAAATCTTGGGTAAAAAAGACAAAGGCTTATGCCTAAAATCCTACCAATTGCTACCTTCTTTTGGATGAAGTGACACCGTCTCTACCTTTTCATAGTGGAGGTATAAAATTTGGATGCCACCGGTAGTTTATAGTTATTTATTTATTATATGGTAGTCTTTATCTACTGAATAGTAATTTAGATTATTTGAATTGTATTTGGTCATATATTTGAACTTTAAAATAAATATATTCTTATAGTTATAATGATACAATGTAATCACTTCTCTTGAATGAAAGAAAAAAGAAAAAAAAAGAAAAAGAAAAATTCTATCAATTTTGGACAAATATTTAAACAAAGGTTTTGATGTAAGGTAGTTAAACAACAACGTTAATAACAACGGTGTTGTACCAAAAACAGGGCTGTCTCATGCCAAAATCGAACCTTAGCGACATAGCACGAAAACTAACCCACATTGACCACCTCAAGCAATTCCATGCACTACTTATTCATCATGCCCTCCACCGCCACAACCTCTGGGTGCAGCGCCTCATCGCCTTCTGCACGAGCTTTCGCGCGCCGCCATGCTACACCTCCCGCATCTTCTTCTCGGCTCACCAACCCAGTCTCATCCTTTTCACCAACATGATGAGGTATTACTCCAAATGGGGCGCAAATAGTGAGATATTCACACTCTTTGAAGAAATGCAAAAGTGCGGTTTAAAGTCTGATCCTTGTGTGTACCCAATCTTAATCAAAACAGCGGGAAAGAATGGCGTTTTGTTCCACTCGGAGTTGATTAAGAGGAGATGCGATAGCGGGAAGTATATACGCAACGCATTGATAAGCTTTTATGGGAAGTACGGGCCTATTGAGGCTGCGCGCCAATTGTTTGATGAAATGTGTGAGAGAAGTGTTACTGATTGGAATGTGATTATTTCGGGGTATTGGAATTGGGGAAGTGAAGATGAGGCTAAGAGGTTGTTTGATTTGATGCAGGATAGAAATGTGATCACTTGGACTACCATGGTTACTGGGTACTCAAAGATGAAGGATTTGGAGACTGCTAGGAGCTACTTTGACCGAATGCCGGAGAAAAGTGTGGTGTCTTGGAATGCCATGCTTTCGGGCTATGCACAAAGCGGGTTCTCGGAAGATGCTTTATGCTTGTTCCATGAGATGTTGAGTGTTGGGGTAAGCCCCGATGAAACGACTTGGGTTGCTGTTATTTCATCCTGTTCATCGCGTGGTGATCCTGGACTTGCAGAGTCTGTGGTTAAGATGCTCAATGACAGGGGAGTTTGCCTGAATCCTTTTGTCAAGACTGCACTTCTTGACTTGTACGCCAAGTGTGGATGCCTTGAGATGGCTCAGAAGATATTTAATGAGTTGGGTGTGAATAGGAATTCAGTGACTTGGAATGCTATGATTTCAGCTTACACAAGGGCCGGGGACTTAGTTGCAGCAAGAGAGCTCTTTGATCAGATGCCAAAAAAGAATGTTGTGTCTTGGAACTCGATGATTGCTGGTTATGCACAGAATGGACAATCAGCACTAGCTATTGAACTATTCAAAGAAATGATAGACAAGCACATAATCCCCGATGAATTGACCATGGTGAGTGTGATTTCAGCTTGTGGTCATCTAGGGGCCCTGGAGCTGGGAAATTGGGTTGTTGAGTTTATAACATCAAACCGTATAAAGTTGAGCATATCGGGATACAATTCTTGGATTTTTATGTACTCTAGGTGTGGAAGCATGAATGAAGCTAAGAGGATTTTTTATGAAATGGACACGAGAGATGTGGTCTCCTACAATTCTTTGATCACAGGTTCAGCATCTCATGGAAATGGCATTGAAGCCCTTGAACTTATGCGGAAAATGAAAGATGAAGGGTTTGAACCAGATCGAATAACCTATATTGGTGTTCTAACAGCATGTAGCCATTCAGGAATGTTAGAAGAAGGCAAAGAGGTCTTTGCATCAATAGATGCTCCAGATATAGACCATTATGCATGTATCATTGATTTGCTAGGACGTGCTGGTAAACTCGATGAAGCAAAAAGAATGATTGAAGAAATGCCTATGCATCCACATGCAGAAATATACGGATCCCTTCTAAATGCTAGCCGAATACACAAAAGATTTGACCTTGGAGAGCTTGCTGCGAGCAAGCTTTTTAAGCTCGAACCAGAAAATTCAGGGAATTACGTTTTACTCTCTAACATGTATGCATCTGCAGGGAAGTGGAACGAGGTTGATAGAATCAGGAAGCTGATGAAAACAAGTGGGGTGACAAAAACGACTGGATGGAGTTGGGTGGAACACAATAAGAAGATATACAAATTTATAGTAGGTGATCGTTCACATGAACAATCAGTTGAAATTTACAATATGTTGGGCGAACTTAAACGAAAAATGCAGGGTGCCGGATATATACCTGATAAAAGCAATGTGTTGAGAGATGTTGAGGATGAAGAGAAGGAAGAGGTGGTGGGAACACATAGTGAGAAATTGGCTGTTGCATTCTGTTTGCTTGTGAGTGAGCCAGGAAGTGTTATAAGAGTGGTGAAGAACTTGAGGATTTGTTGGGATTGTCATACTGCTATTAAGATGATTTCGAAGCTGGAGGGAACAGAGATTATTGTAAGGGATAACAACAGATTTCATTGTTTCAAGGATAATGCGTGCTCCTGCAATGACTATTGGTAGCATTTATATGCATAGTTATTGCTGCAGTAGACAAACACCATAGTTGATGTAAGCAGCGGAGAGCTCGAAAGATTTGTAGGAGTGACATATAGCAAAACTGCCACAGCAGAGCCTATTATCTTCATATCAGAAGCCTGCGAGACATGAGAATTGCCTTAAGACCCACCGAGTGCAACTCGAATTGAACTATGAATAATTTGTTCAGAAAAGTTATTTAATGGTTACACGAGTTCTTCAACCAATGTGGATAAGGTATTCAACTTTTCCAATTCTTAATTCATGTGGGACAGGACATCACAATTACACTAAGAGATGAGTTGTTGCGTGCATGTCACAAGCGAAAGGGCATAAATATGAGTGTAACTGGCAAAACAAGCTCGAGCAGCAACACGACTAGTTTGAAAGCTGACATTGGACAGTGAACGGTGATTTTCTATCTCAATTGATTGCTTCTCAAATACCATGTCTCATGATGTGATTGCAAGCAGGAACCTGTATAGAACTTGCCTGCACATACCTGGAAATCTGAAACTGTGCATTTAGCAACATCTATTTTTACCATTTTGTGCTTAAGGCAAGATTGCCTTTAGATTTGAAACGGCCACCTCCTCAGGTCTGGATATTGCTGCAAATTAGTGCACTTTTTTGTAGCTTGTACACCTTTCTAATACCATATGTTGTCACAAAATTTGAGTAATCTTCCTTTTAGTCTTACAAATACCATCAAACAAATTATAATTGATTTACGACTTATCATCATGGGATCAATATGAATCAGTTCATAGTTCATACTCATACATTTAACCACATGATTTAATCATTTCAACAACCTACCCACAAGGACTTAACCAAAACGAGAACAAGCAATCTTTCACACGAAGCTTAGAATGCCAAATTAGAATGCCAAATTTCAGGGCAAACAGAGGCTGAGGGCATCATACCCTTTGGCATTCCACATTGCAGAACACCTTTATGCAACCTAACAACTTTGGTGGCAAACGTTAAGTAACAAATGTTGGCTCACAGTAACAAGCCTAGGTACCGACTGCTAACACAGTAACCGTCTCCCTGACACAAAATTGAAATACTAGGCTATAATTTCTTAAGCACCAGCACTAGCAAGCACGAAGCTCTCAAGTGTTCATTACCAAAGACATCTATATGGCTCCCTTACCTTGATAATATTAACAATAAGCAACAGCAACAAAGAATGACCGTGAAGGGCACCCCTAGCCACACGAGTATGCAAGTTTACAGTTCAATGATCGTAGCAATACTAATATGAACTGGTATGATAATAATCTTAAGTATACAAACTCTGGAAGCACATTACTGCCACAACGATGCAAGTCAACTACAATGATGAGACGAAACAAGATAAATAATAAACAAGGAAGATGTCTTTGCATAAATCCCATTCCAAGATAAAAAGCACAATATTTTTCCACAAAGATCCCTAAAGTACAATAAAAAACATACTCAAAAAACTGAAAAGCACAAGTTCAAAAAGACTGATCTCCCATCAGCAGACATTCTACTTTGTAAACTTAACACAGGCCACGGACTTAACCTTTCTTCAACTTTTGACATGTTAAGACTAACAGGTTCTAAACCTTGATAGATTAAACTCTAGCCCTCTTGCTACTGCAGCTGGGGCATTTGTACTGCTTGATATGTTCAGCTTTAGCAGGAGTTATCTTGACGCACTTTCCATGGAACCATCTTTCACATATGTCGCAGCAAATCCAGAATTCATCATTGGCATAATTGTCTCCGCAAGCTCCACATAATGTAGCTCCCTGCTCATCATCATCTTCTTCTTCCTCTCCACTCTCCTCCTCATCCTTCGCTGCAGACATCTTAACTCCTTTCTGCTGGGCGTCCGGCTGTCGAGATGGCTAAGAGAAGCAAAAATGAAACAGATAGAGAGGCAAAATTGAAGAATAGAGAAAGCAAGTGTGTGCCAACAAATAGCAAGTCGTGTAAAACAGTACTTACCATTCTGCCACTATTTTTGCTCTTGCTGCTGTTGTTTTGGGCGGCAGCCTGGTCCTTCGCCTGCTTAGCAGCTCCTGTCACAACTTCGAATACAGTTGGTAGCTCATTAATCATCTGGAAGAGCCTTTTCCTGTATAATACCAATTTCCGATCAATGTTAGAATTAAATACAGTTTGGAGGTTCTGTATAATCATCAATAACAGACATTCGCCAGGCAAAGCTAGGAAAGCTAACAGCCAAAAAAAGGACCTGCAAGGCAAGATTTGGAGGCTTTTTTATCTGAAGCATCACAATAAAATTATATAATTTACCTATCACTTTTACCAAATCCAAATCGGGCCCCAAAGTAGAATGCAACAGAAAGCAGCCACGAATCACTGTGAACTGCAACAAGAGATAACCAGTCCTTTTCTTGCATCCCATCTCTAGCAAAGTTTATCCCAAGTGCTGGTTCAGGCAGTTCAGGAGGCACCTCTTCAACTGGCAGGTTGACTTCCCATGTCTCATTTGGAAGCCCATATAGACACAGGTTTTCTTTTTCTGTGAGGCATGAACACATGCAGAGACAATGGTCAGCAGTGTACAGTTTATCCAAATTCATTTGCTCAGAACACGTATAGGATATCGACTCTGAAATTACAGTAAGGCTCAGCAAGAGTGCCAGTTAATTAATTTCGTTTAATGTATCATAGAAAGTCATTAGCAGGATAACTGTAGTCTTTTAGAGAAAAAAGTTACAAACGAATAGTAAGAGGATAAAATACCAGAGTTCTCTCGAAAATTTCACAAGCAAATGCAATATATGTGTTCAAACATATTCATGGTCAATAACAAAAAAGACATTGACAAAGCATCTAATTAAGTCGACATCTAATATAAAAAACCAACAAGAACAAATTCAAAAAATAACTGTAGTCTCATCAATCTAGCAGCTATCCCTAACATAGTTATTAAAGGCAGTTGCCTTCCTTGCCTTGGAATCCGGCTACACCACGTAGCCTCTTCCCTGTCAGGCCGTACTAGGCATGATAGCAACCACCTTGGTCTCCTAATTTGCGAGACAAAAGCATCGCCTATGTTATTAACAAGGAAAAAGAATTAATAAATAAAGAAAGAAATTGGCACATATACGTGGCCCATGCAACACCCCAAAAACTCCAGCAAAAATAACCACAAAAGAAACCCTAGCCAAAATAGTATCTGTAGTTTGCTACTATTTGTGCATTGATATCAATATAAGTATGTGAAGCGTAGACATAAGTTCATGTATTTTTGTCATTGATAACATGCTTGCAATATTTGTTGCACTATATGTAATTTCAAAATTTTTTTGCTATTTATTGTCGCCCCATTCAGTTTTTGTTTACTCGCCTCTTGCCTTCATAAATTATCTCTCATCTGCCGTCTGCCTCTCACCTCCGCCTTTAATAGCTGCTTACACCCCACCAGTAAACATCAGTTCTAACTTGGCCCTCATCTAGTATTAAATAACACAAGCACCCAGGATTGTAAGAATTTCATGATCTGCCATGACTCACAACCTTAGAATGAAACAACATAGAGAAACT
The DNA here is from genome assembly GCA_014898755.1 of Handroanthus guayacan. NCBI lineage: Eukaryota > Viridiplantae > Streptophyta > Magnoliopsida > Lamiales > Bignoniaceae > Handroanthus > Handroanthus guayacan. The sequence goes on from JACFYI010003722.1 coordinate 722,419, forward strand.
TAAAGCTTAATGTTAACACATTAATGTTGGGACATTTTGCTCCACATGTATAACATCTAACATCTATTAAATTGTACCATCAATATTCTCGCCTTTTAGGGGATCACCCATAGTTATTAAAGCTAGGCATGAGGTGAGAGGCGTGTGAGCAAGAGGCGAGTGGGGCAACAATGAACAAAAAGAATAAATAGATATATAATGCATTAAATTTCACACTTGCCATTTAATGATAATTGCAATACCCGGCTAGGGACAAACTAATCGTATATCTTCCCCATCATCTCCACTCATATCCAATGCAAGCTTCTTCATAGGCACTGTTATCTGGGATAAGGTCTTTTTGGGGTTATTTGGCCGAGCTAGGTTCTTTTTAGGGTTATTTGGTTTAGGGTTTTGGGGTTTATATGGGTCAAGATTATCTTGTGTGGTCTCTTTTCTTTTAAAACATAGAGGCGATGCTTCTTGCCTCGCAGACAAGGCAAGCTAGGTGGTGCCCTCACCATGCCTTACAACGGTTGCTTGGCCTCGACAGCCTAGCAAAGAAGAGGCCACATGTTGCCGCACCTAGCCTCAGGCGCGGAAGGCAACCGTCTATGACAACCATGGGGTCACCCCTTTTGCCTATATAAGGAATATTAAAGTCACCAATTTGCCAAGTTCATCCAACATTAACTGAAAAGGGGATGGCATTTTCGAATCTTCTGCACCAAAAACCAGCATATTAGGTAACACTGGATCAAACAAAGATAAAGTAGACCGCAGTTTCATGACTCCCCATAATACAGGTCAAAGATGTTTCAGATAAATGATCAAGTAAGGCGTGTCTAAGGAACCAAAATAATATGGCACATACTACCATGCAATCAGGCAATTGTATCAAGTTTCTTCCTTTCTCGCACCAAATTTTAGATTTACTGAAGTAATCACCAAAAACACATTGTTACTACCAGAATATATGAAGAACTTGACCCAACACTTCATCTAAATCACTGTGAAACCCTAAGCTTGGTTACTGTTTGGAATCAGGACAAACTATCCAGAACATATTCCATATCTAGCTAAAACAAATTACTATAGAGAAACTCTTTGAGCGTTCAGCAATGATCTGACAACTACTTGAAATTTACGTCAACCATACTGAAATCTGATTCAATTGCTAGCAACAGAAAATTTCCAAAAGGAATCAAACTAATTCACTTGTTCAAAAGTTCTCAAGGATTGAAATCACTCCTAAAAAGTGAGCAGAAAGAAACAAGTCCCGCACATTTGAAATAGGAAAAAGGAAGAAAAGAAAAACATTTCTTGTCAGCATTATGAAAAACCAAACAAAATAACCAAACGTAGATGAAAGCACAGAAAAATAAAGCACGTAGATTATGTATAGACATGGAAAGTTGTGCTAAATACGTACAAAAGTATTATACTAAATGAGCAGCATGGCCAAACACAACAACTCACCAATTAATTTTTTTTCATATATGTTCTGCATTCACAATTCGCAACAACTTCCAAATACAAAACGGCTATGCAGAAGACAAATTTACACACGCGTGAACTAAATCTAAACTGTTAAAAGATCATAATGAAAGTGCACCGAACTCACAAAACAAAACATTAAAAGTTCATAATGAAAGTGCACCGAACTCACAAAACAAAACAGAAAAACTCACCAGGATCACACTGCTGGTAAAATTTCTCGACATCTGCAAGGACCACAATCAAATAAAATCAGAACAAATTAAACCCTGAGTCACGCTAAGCCACCGAATATATCCAATAGAACTCTTCCACATACACACACAGAGGCTGACAGGCAAAACCCCATAACAAACCGTAAACACGTAGACACAGACAGACATAACCCATTCTGAAGCACACGCCTTACAGCACACATAATAGGCACCAATCTAGTAGCTAAACAAACATACGCAAATAATCTTCGAAACAAAAGGGACAACTCTTCTGTGGGAATAGATTTGACAACTAAACGGAACAAAAATACCAGTGGTGAGAGCTTTAATGAGGCCAGCTCTGCGGCCTTTGAAATCGTTGAAGACTTCCTCCACACTTCTCGGTATCGGATGCGGAGTTCCCTCCATTCCAATCTTCTAAACTCCAATTCAGAAAACAACAAAAATACCCCAACAATTAAACGGTTCCCGCGCGAAACCAAACAGGGATCGACTGAATTAGGGTTTTATCAAGAGCTAGGGTTTCTTCTGGATTATTCCCCAAATATTTTCCAGAATTAACACACGAAATAAATTAGTTGGAATATTGCGTTTGCCTTCTTGAATTTGTATGCGTGTGAAAAACAATCCGAGGGAGAGAGAAAGCTAAAACAGAGTGTGTAGAGAGAGGGGAGGAGAGAGAGAGGAAACACCAGAATGAAAATGGGTCAATGACTGAATGAGGGTTTTAGTACTCAATTTTTATTTTGACAATTTTATTACAATATTTTGGTCCTTTGGATGATTTATTTGGGCATGAATTCTTTTTGGGTGGATTTTCAGTGGTCAGATTTTGTCTTGTTGGATACGTGGCGACCTGGGACTGGCACATAACCATTTGATGTGGACCCGCCACTGATGTAAACTTTCCTTTTCTTCCTATTTTGATTTTTTTCTTATTTGAGAATTCCATTTTTGTGGGTGTGGGGGACTGGGGGTGAGAGAGAGTGGGCCCTGGGGGCATGGGTGGGATGCGGGGGTGCTGAAAGGGTGTTAAAACTTTAAAGGGTGGAGTGGTGGAAGCAGGAGAGAGTGAACGACAATTTTACGAGTTCAGGTAGATAAGCAATAGATTTTACTCGTTTATAACAAATATTAAAGATAATATTTTATTCATAAGTAAAATGGGACTTTTTTCTCATCGTTTAATATATAGATAGAGGTGGGTATTTAAGTTCCCACATTGCTGATACTCACTAATCCATTCGTGCTTGTTTGCTTAAAAGGATTACATAAGATTTATTCATGATTTATGTTAATTGAATATTTGGTTCACATATTTAAAATACATGACTTATACGTTGTCTAGTGTTTAATTATAGAGGCTTTTGAATTGTGGATTATATGCTAAGAATCGAATCTATAATTCATAAATTACAAGTTTTGAGAATTAATGAAAGAAAAAACAAAGCTTTATTAATAAAATCAGCCTAGGAGCATCAATGATGAGTGCCTTCCTTCATTTCTTGGTTTTTCATTTTTTTTTCTAATTATTTTGTTTTCCATAAAAATTAAAATATTAGATTCAGAAATAAAATTGAGCAAGAAGGGGTCAAGGACCAGTAAGAGTCTTCCTTCTTTCATTTTTCTTTTTTCTCTCTCAATTATTTTAATTTTTACAAAAATAGAACTATTAAATTTAAACTTAATATAAATAAGTCTAAAAGATTAATAAATTAACTTAATATTAAAAATGATTAATTTTTTTAGCACAAAATTAATTTTAAGTTAATTAATATTTTTTTAGAAACAAATTTTAATAGAAGAATTGAATAACGAATTTTTATTTAATAATATAACTAATTACTGATTAAAACAGAAAATAAAATTTAAAACTAATTGATAATTTTTTGAAGACAAATTTGTCAGAGAGAAATTAATTTATGAGAATACACCATTAAGTCAACTTCGTGAAAAATAGCATCTCATCTAATTGCAACTTTACTTTCTTCTTCTTTAATCTAATTTTTCTAAATAATGTATAAAGGTATAAAAAAGTAATTATAGTAAAAAGTAAAGGCTAATTATGGCATCTTATCATTACCACAAAAACAATCCAATGAAACCAATTAATGAATTGGATAATATTGGGGGTATCTTTATTTCAAATCCTTACAGACAAACGTATTATAGGATTAAATTAATAAGTAATTTAAAAAATAAATCATTTATTTTATCAATCACATCCAATCTCATCCCACGAAATAAATGAGCTCTTAGTTTAATTACAAACATACCCTAATATATATAATTCTTTTTTTTTTTTTTTGCTTGTATATGTCAAACTCTTCTTCTATATTGGATTTTATGCTGTTGAAGACATCATCTTATTATTGTGTGTGAAATTTAATTAAATAATTTAAATTATGATTTTAAAAAATTTCAATTAAAATATTTTTAAACTTTTTAAATATTTCAGTTTGTGGATGGACACGTACAAATATCCGGTGAAATATAATGCCCCCACCCCCCAACCAAAACAAATACTAATTTCCCATTCCCGCAAAGAGTAATGAAGGAATGGAGATCATTTTTCCTTTGCGGGAAGGCACTCTTCATTCTCAAACCCCTTCATTGACATCCGTAGACAGTTAGAGTTTCAAAGGATTTTGATTATATTCTCATTTAATAAGTTTTTTGGAAAGATTTTGTGAGACTCTGCTTGGCAAACAAGTCGATTATAGGGGAAGTTTCGTTATTGCCGTAGGAACTAAGGGCTCATTTGGTTGTATTTTCATTTTTATTATCAGTTTTCATCATTTCCAAAAACATGAAAAAAGTAGTTATTAATTCTCATGTGAAATAGAAATATGTTCAGATGATTTGTTTGAAAATAATAAGCATAACATGTGTATGGATAAAAAAAACTGTTAAATTTATTATTTTATGCATAAAAAGATGTGTTTTTCTTAGAACAATATCTATATTTTAATTATTTTAAAATAATATTGATTTCTTTATGTTAAATCAAATTTGAATTTGATTGATGTAGTAATAGAATAATAGGATATGTATAGAAAGAATGAAAATGAAAATGAGTTACACTTTTAATGAAGAGATTAATAAACAAATAATTTTTAATTTTTAAATAATAAAAAATGTAAAAATGGGTTCCGAAACGAATTCGCTAAATGCAGGTTACGTTTTACTAAATTTAGGTCACTTTGGACAATTTTATCCATAACCTCACATAACCAACCATCCTTCTCATAATTCCGTCCTCTGTTTCTCTCCCTAATCCCAAACCCTAACATTCAAAAATTCAAAAAAGAGAGTTCTTACCTCTCTTTTTCAAAATCTCAACAACACAAATCTCCCATTGAACAACAATTTTTCGTGAGGTAAATATCTTAATTGGAAACACATAATTGAAATTAGTAATTAAATTTAAGATTGCATAAAATCAAAAAAAAAAAAAAGAAGAAGACGAAGAAGAAGAAGAAGAAGAAGAAAAAGAGACAAACAGTCGTGTCGCAGTAACGGGGGTGAAAATTGAATTACAACATGCACTCTAATTGGGGTGAAATAATGGTGGTAGATATGGTAATGGATCATATTTTTTGGCCGATGAGAACATGTTCAATTTTTCCCCCCTTTTTTTATTATTTTACCTCTATCTCTGAATTTTGCTCGTAATTTGCTCCACTTATATTGTTGTGTTTAGATTACAAAGAAGAAGAATTTCCGAAGTAATAAGGCAAGAGAGTTTTTCTTGATATTTTGAATGTTAGGGTTTTGGGAAAGAAAAGAATGAGAAAATTATAGAAGAGGGGGTGGTTATTTACGTGGGATTAGGGGTAAAATTGTCTAAAGTGATCTACGTAAGTAAAAATTTATCTGCATTTAGCATGACCAGTTCTGAAAATACAAATAAACGGGCTCTAAGTTGAGTGAACCGAGAATAAAGAATTTATAAATAATTAACAGTTTTTTAAAATCGAAAATTAATTAGATAAAATGGGTTGATGAAATCGACGTGCCTTGACTAATCAACTGTCTTTCATAAAGTGATATGGATTGTGTTTTTTCTTGTTTTCTTCTTCTTCCTCTTCTTCTTCTTCTTCTTTTTTTTTTTTTTTTTTTTTTACTCTTTTCCCTTTTTCAGAAAAAATGATTATATTAAATTAATACATTAATATTGATATATCAATATATTTAAAGATCAACACATGAATTAACATAATATAAGTCTTTTAAAATAGGATAAGATAGACATATCATCTAAGTTATCATGTGATAGATAACAATCATCGACTATAAGTAAAAACTGAACTTATAACCAATAAATTATAATGCATTTATCTTGCCACTTAGAAAAGAGCTCATTCGCCGTGGAGGAATTTGAATTAGAAATACAAAGATTGGAAGGTCCATGAAAATTTGGAAGGAAAATTCTGGAAAAGCATAAGAATGGGGAAAGTGGCTTCTGTGGACTTTATGGTACAGTTGGTATGGTTAGTGGCATGAGCGAAGGTGACAATTTAGGCTGACATGGATATTTCTTATTTTGTTATCTCCATTTATTATTATTATTATTATTACTAAAAATATTTATTCTAATTTAATTTACATTGATCATGGATGTGCCTTTGTTTTTGTTTGTCTTTTTGTATTTCTCATTTTGGGTTTATGTAGTGAGGTGGAGCTAGAGGTGTCAAAACCGGTCGGGCCGCCCGGCCCGACCATTCACTGTTAATAGGCGGGCCGGTTAAAATCGGCCCGTCTATAGGTTCATCCCGGGCCCAATAT
>JACFYI010003722.1:728997-752402 GCA_014898755.1 Handroanthus guayacan
AAAAATATAAAAAAAAACTCTCGGCCCGTTTAACTCGTTTAGCCCGTTTAAGACTCATTTAGTCCGGAACCGTTTAGCTTGTTTAAGGCCTGTTTAGCTCGAAACAGTTTAGCCCGGAACCGTTTAGGCCCGGCTCCATTATTAAAAGGGCCAATTAGGGGCCGGACCGCCCCAAAATAATTTTTGGCCTGCCTAAGCCCGGGACCGGATAAGCCCGAAACCGGCTCGGGCCGGGCTAAACGGTTTTGTGGGCCGGGCCCGTTTGACAACTCTAGGTGGAGCTTACAAGGAACCATGTATGTTGATTTTCCTTTTTTTTATTTTTGTTGGCATATAAATATTTTGTGAAATTGCCAAAAGAAGGCACCTTTATTAGATCGTTATGCTTAGTAAAACCTGTATGTATTGATAAACCATAAAGTTAAATTTATTTAGCTGAAATGTATCAGCACAGTTGATCTTGTTATTGAGTGTTTGATAGGTATTAGATTTAATTTTGTTGTCCATTCTTAAAGGCAATTTTTAAAGATCATAGCATGTGCCAACAAGACAATAGTTCAACAAAATTGGATTCGATATTTAGCATTGGATTTAGTGATTTCCATTTAGTATTATTTGTGAAATCAACGGTCCTATTTGTCTTTTATGTCTTTTGATGATATGTGATACTCAATTATATAATGAGGAATTGAAATATATGATAATGATATATAGAAAAATTTTCCATCAATACATTCCAATGGGACAATACTTCAACGAATCTGTTACAAGAAGATAATATCTCAATGATTTGAGCCTTCGTGTGTGACAATAGTTAGAGGGGGTTTCGGCGAGCTTATAAGCTCTTCAAAACATCTTAGAAGATGTTTGAGAGTTTATAAGATGTCATGAAGTGTTTGGTAAAATTTTTTGAATAAGATCTTATTAGCTCTCAAAATAAGATGTTAGAAGCTTATAAACTCTTTTTAGAAAAGTAAAAAGTTTCCAACTTATTTTTAAAAGCTTCACATGCATATTAAATATTAACCATTTTCATTACAAGATTGCCATCACTAACATCTTATCAATTAAAAGGACTTATTTTATCAAAATAATATAACAACTTATTTTCAAAATAAGATTTAGTATTTTAGAAGTTCCAAAAATATTTTATAAGATGAAAGAGCTTATAAGATGTTATAAATAAGTTAAGCCAGAGACCCTCTTAATTATCATTCAACACGTTTCTATGACATTTCATCTAAAAAGTATATTTAATCTGCTTCATTACAACAAATAATAAACAGTAATTAATTGTTTTTGGCAATAGTCTTATGGACAATATTAATTCAATTGCTTATGTACAAATGACTACATAATTAGATACCCAATCCTTAAGAGCTGGTCCAAATCACAGTATGGAGCCCAGATCGTCATGTATAGCCGAAGGCTTTTTTTTAATAGTATCTGGATCTTACTTTGATGATCGTGTGAGTGTCAAACGCAAATGACGGGCCCAATACTATTGATCCAACTCAGGACAGCTACGATATGGAATCGAGTGATACATGCTAATGCAAAATATTATTTTTGACTTGGGTTTTTAATATTTATATTTCATGTAAAATATTATTTTTTTACTTAGTTTTTTAATATTTATATTTCTCTTTTATTTTTTCTTATATTATAGTCCTTTTTCTTTTCAACTTTACTCTCTCAAAATTTATTTCTCAATAATGTTATTTTATATAATAAATTCAAGTACAGATATATAGAAAATTAAGAAAAATTAATACTATTTAACATAAATAATTATTTTTCATTTTAATTAAAAAATAAATTTAAGCACGAATATTGAGTGTACCATAGCAACTATTTGTATTATATATAAAGCAAGAGGACCAAAAATATTTTTTTTTGTTTGTCATGCTAAATGTAAAAAAATAACCCTATTATAAAACATAATGATATAGTAGTTATAGGAAAAAATAATACAATATTTTTCTTTAATTTTTTTTATATTTATTTTTTTATTTCATTCTTTTCCTCAATAATATATTTTTTTCAGCTTTAGTGTCTTTAAATTTGTCTTTTGATAATGTTATTATACATAATAAATTCAAATAAAAATATTTAATAATTAAGAAAATTTTTTATTATTAAAAATAAATAAATATTTTTAATTTTATAAAAAATGAGGCGACGCCTAGTTATATCTAAAGTAAGAGTAATTTAGGTAGTTATTTTGGTCTGTTATTAAGTGAATGGACAAAAATAACCTTATTCTTAAAAATAATTATAAATTAGTTATAAAAAATAATGACAAAATATTTCGCTTTGGTATTCTATTTTTTCTTCAATTAAATTTCCTTTTTTACAACTTTATTCTCTCCAAATTTATCTTTTAATCATGTTATTTTACACAATAAACTCAAGTAAAAATATTAAGTATTTAGTAAATATTTATCATTTTTAATAAATAAATATTTTTATTTTACAAAATATAAATTTAGACACATGAATCGAATATGCCTCAATTGTTAGTAATAATAGTGGGGGAAGCGGCAACTAATCACCACACAAGTGAGTTATGAAAATAATAATAAAGGGAACAAGAGCGAGAGACAAAAATATTCCTTGCAATCAAAAGAGAGAGGAAAAATCAAGAGAAAAACAAGATAAAAAGAAATAAAGGGACTTCATGAGTGCATCACTCTGGCACCATCTAAGAGGAAAGCTAAGTGGCCCAAGGCCGTACGGATGGTGAACTCTCCAAATAGCTTTGATAGAGATCGGACTTCAGCCTTTGCTCAATCCTTGTACTCTTACAGATCTAATATGACTAATAGGGAGAGTGAGAATCAAAATGGATAGGAGGATAATTTATCGACTTTAGGATAAGCTAATCAACCTCAAGAATAAATGTCAGGAGCCCCATTGGGGGTCATGTAAATATTTTCCAATTTACAAAGTTGGTGGCAATTACGGTGAATGCTGTGTTGCTTAGACATGGAATTATTCCTCAAGTTGTACTTTAGGATCAAGAAGGAAAACCCAGGCCTTGTCAAGCTGCTCAACATGAAAATGCTAGACAAGGTCACCCTACCGAACATGTTAGGCAAGGGGTACATGTGAAGGAGAAATCCAGGAAAGTTTCATGTATATTGGCCCTTAGGGGTGTGGTAAGATATATGCCACACATCAAGATATTCATATGAAAATGGAGGCAACCAGAAGGGAGGTAGAAGAAATAAGATGTGCGGTTATAGCACGCACCAAGAGTTTTCTGAAAGGTTCTCCTTTTAGTGTAGAGATTATGGTAGAACCACTTGCTACTAGTTTCTGGGCCCCGAATATCTCTCATTATATAGGCTTATCCAATATACTGGAGCATTCATGTAAGTTCAAGGATCTAGCTCTTCTAAATCAGTACATGGTGAGGTGTTATGTTTTTGAAAGACTTAAGAGGTTTTGCTTAACGTTGGTGCAGCCAACTTCCTCTCGGTTCTATTATTCCTTTTCTTAGTTCTGTGATTTATTTGTATGTCAATTTGCTTGTCGTAAACATTATAAGAAAATATCGCTGAGTCTATTTAATATGCGAGAGGACATAATTATAGATTCACTAGTGAGGCATTGGGGCCACCTTTTGCTGTTCGAGAAGTGTTAGCTAATGCTTTTATTAGGAGATTACATGACGGCCCTTTTTTCTCTAATCTTCACGTTCTTTCTCTTGGAAACACATTTTCAAGGAACTCGTTGAAAAAATGTGAAAATTACCAAAGGACGCTTCTTTAGTTTTGCAGGAAAAAGTCAAATTATTTCAAAAAGTTTCAAAAGAAACAAAAAAATTGAAACCTCCGTTGGACTTTGATGAATTGTTGGCTAGGACTTGAAACTACATTAACTTGGAGGGAGGCAAAGATAATGAAAAAATAAAAAATAAAAATGAGTGAGAAACCAAAAAGTAAATAATGAAAGTGGTAATGGCATGTGTAAATAGAGGCAAAATAATCGCAGAGAAATCGAAAATTTTTGCCTCAAAAGAACATAAATAAATTCATATGGACAACATATAAACATGCCACCATGGATCTCCAAGCAATTTGAATTCAATTTTTGCAAAGAGAAGGAAGTCTTCTACCCTCAAGCCCTCTATTTGATGAAGACGTCGGCTCAATCGTCTCTATATAGGCACAACTAATTCACCATTTTCCTCCTTTTTCTCATTGTTTCCCTTTGCAATTGTTCATCTGCCTTTAAGACCAAAGTTACTAAGGTTATTCCTCAGACTACAGATTCTATTCTCAATTGTTTGATTTTTGAGTTTACTTTCATTTTTACGCTGTCGTTTCTGGCATACATCCTTGGCAGGTTATCTATACTAACCTTCTCAAGAATCCTTCAAGATTTTCTTCAAAGATAAACTCCAAGATTTTCTTCAACACACCTTATCCCTCATAAGTTATGACTTTATGCAAGACCCAAATCACAAGTCAAAGATATAGAAATGGTGAATTTTGGAGAATGGAAAAAAGGAGAGAAATTTTGTAGTTGAAGAAGAAAAATCCCAATTCTAATTGGTAGTGTATACTGGACAGCCAAGAGCTTTAGAAAGTGTTTGGGTGAGTTTATAAGCTCTTTAAAATATCTTATATAATGTTTAAGAGCTTATAAGATTTTATAAGACGTTGGAGCTTATAAGATGTTTTTTATAAACTTAGCCAAACACCCTCTTAATTTAGTATGAATTTTTCTTCTTCTTTAAGACAAGTTGCTTCTTATCATAATTAAGAGACCTAATCTTTGATAATTTCTTCCAAGTTGGTCAAATCCCTAATCCCCAACTTTTCCATTCTATATAGGTTTCTCTCCTTAATTAAATTGATTTAGTTGGACCTTTAAATTAAAATCTAATTTTAATTTAACTAGTTTGTTTTTACCATTTAATTCCTCAAAAGTCCAATTAAATAAATCATTCATTTAATTTAATTGGCCCATTAATTCTGTATCTACAAAATAGTTCTCCATGAGCTTAATTAAATAAATCATCCATGTATTTGATTGGCCCATTAATTTGTTGATTAATTATTTGGTTCATTAATTTGTCTCCACAAATTAATTTTCCAAAGGCCTGATTAAACAAATAATTTATTTAATTAATTTAACTCCTTAAATTAATTAAGTCTTTGATCCAATTAATCAATTCTCTCATCTAATTAGTTAGATGATATTCCATATTAATGTGTAGACATTTGTGTGTGACCCTTTAAATTCACAAATTAATTAGCCATGGCCTCGCAACTCTTTGTGATTTATTGTATAATTAAATAAATTAATTATTTCAATCAATTAAACCCTTTTAATTAATCACTCTTGAATTAATGTGTACTCATTCAAGAGTACCTAATCTTCATATCGATGTCTAATAAGCCTATAAAGCCCAGTCAATGAGTAAGTTAAAGAGTGTGAACCCTTCCACTTACGAGTAGTATGGAAGTATGGTTCTTCCATTTTCTATCTCCCGATTAAGGCCTAAGGCAACATGTTAATTGGTTCCCTAATAGCTTTAATAACTATGTATCTATTTTTAGTGCACGGTACAAAATGGTCTTAACCTTTGAAAACTTCTTTCCAAATTGATGTACTACCTTACTAGGATTTAAGGAATTGAGTCATTATAGAAAATATCGGAGATCAACTCATTCAATGAAGACGAGTACTAGATTCTTTATTGGTTTTTATTATAAGTAAATTATACCAATGCAACTCCCATACGATCGACTTGCTATGCGGTTGGGATGATAATTGAAATGTAAGCCCAATGCACAAGATTACTATGAAACCTCAAGTCTAATGACTAATTATTTGCATTGGTCTGCTTGGTGCTCGAAAATTCTCTCATTTGCCCTAAAGTCAATTGCCTATCTTTTCAAGATGTCTCTCAAGTATTTGACAAAACTTACAGAGATGAGGTTATAAGCTCCAAAATAAGATGTGAAGGCTTTGTATTAGGAGAACCTAAATTGTATTATAAAATTTTAACAAATTCTTTTAGTTTGACATTTTACCATTACTGACATCTTTTAGGAACTAGGTACTTAGCGGATGATTTAAAGCTTCACCCAACTCTTTAATCTTAATATCATGATATTGGTACGATTTTATGAGCCTGCGCAACTTGTGGCACTAAGTGTTATGATAATATTCTTTAACATAAATGAAAGAAGCATTATGTTAACACGTCTGGTACTAGTAGTTAATATGTTGTACAAGAAATTCTCTTTAATTGTCACACGCTATATCCTTGGGATGTTTGTGTGATTTATATGTGTTTTGAGTCTAGATCATGTGTTTGGTTATAATACACTAGCATGATGAATGCTACTGGTTTTGAAGCATAAGCATGCAGATGCTTTCATGCTATTTTATAACATATCTAACAAGGAGGCAATTAAGGTAAAGTAAAGAAGAGGAAAGCAAATGAGAATTTAGTTCTCGTATTTATCCATTTTGTATGTATTCGTGCCTTTTGACTTGCGATGCTGAGGCTTCTAGCCATCATTTTGGTCTTTATTGCCTCTTAGACCTAGTTTACTTTGAAAGTGTGGGTTTATACAGGTTTGGTTTATAAAAAGTTTATGTAATGGTTTAAGTAGGCAAGGTGAGAGTTGGTATTTTGTTTACTTTAATGGTTAAGAGTAGTTTGATTGACTTAAATTGTGTGGAGGGTTTACTTCAATAGTTTGAATTGAGGTAGTTTATATTGTGCGGCGCATGTAAATTTCAACTCTGTGCAATTGAATTAAGTGGATTTACGCCTTAACTCAAAACATTTTGCGCTTTAGATCGAGGCCATGCAATGAAAATTGATTCTTTTGAGCTAAAGCACATATCTATTAAGCTCCATCACGAAACTATATGTCCTATGTATTTGTAGATAGATGATTAATATGCCATGACATAATCACTCATGCTTCAGTATGTTTTGTTGCTGTTTAGTGAGAGAGAAAAGAGGACAAGTTTTTTTTTTTTTTTTTTGGACTTGGGCACCAATGGCACATGCTATAATTTTTACAACAAATTGGACAGGATTGTAAAAAATCAAGGAAGATTTATTTTACCCATGATATAACCTTCAGATTTCAAGGGGCTTCCTCAAATCCTCAATATCTCTTTTGAGTGCCTCTATGTTCCCTTTTGTTTTTGATTGTTTTTTCCCTCCCGTTGAAAAAGATTGTAAAAAGGAGCAATCAACAAATGAGAATAAAAATCTTGAAATTCACTTTTTTGCAATAAACTATGGCCTGAGAAGTTGAGCTTATGGAATATGCAAAATGAGCTTTTCAAATTTAATTCTGGAATTTGTTGTTGAGTCAGTACGCAGAGAACAGAAAAGAGGTAGCCTTGAGACCTTCCATGACTCAAAAGGTAAATCTACAAATGAAGAAGGAGAAGCTTTAATGGAGAATGTTTTTTTCGCTTGTTGAGCGAAAACCCACACGCAAGTACACGTGTCGCAACAAATAATAAAGAGTGAGTAAGAGTATCGTTACCATGAGGAATCAGTGTACATTTGACTGAAAGTTGCAAAAGTGAAGCTTAGCTACAACTAAACCAAATTGTGTATAGAGAGAGTTTTAATTAAAGGTTTTAAGGATGAAATTTAACGAAATGATTTAGAGGAAGATTCAATAGCTACTCATTTCTAGAATTATGTAATCCTCTTTTAATATAGATTAATTCTATTGACATTTTTCAAAATTTTCTCGAATGATTATAACTATTGGCCCTAAGACGAGTACAACTCCAAGGCTTTTTCGGGTAACTTGTCGCCAAAGTTTTTAATTAATTAATTCGATATATTCCTGAAAGTGAAGATTAGGCTAAAACAAAAATTAAACGCAGCGGAAATAACCATTTATCAACATGAATAAATATCTAAATTTTCAAAGGATCCTCATATGAGCCTAGAATTTAGATTAGAGAAGAGAAAACTAACCTTTGATGCTTCAAATCCAAGTTAGGCCGAACACCACTTCTTCAACGGAAAAGTGATCTCCTCTTTTGATCAACCACTTGATCTACTCCAATGGATTGATCTTCACCAACTCTTTGATGAATCCAATCCAATTCTTCAATTAGATCTTCAAATCTCCCAAGGAATCTCGAATGGTAGATCCACTCTTCCTTTCTTATTATTACTCAAGATCTATAGTTAGAGATTAGATCTAAGTATAAATCTATGAGAGAATGCGAGAGAAGATGAGGGAGTTGGAGGGAAAATGAATTTCCAGCAACAATTTCAAATGAGCGAAAATTGTGTGTGGCAATGGTAGTTGTATTTTGGTATTTAAAGCGTGATCCTTGCCAACTTGGATGCTTAGTTGGCAAGGTGATTTTGGAGGGAAGAATTTAGATTCTTCTCTTCAAAATATCTTAGTCTACTTGGCATCCAAATTGGTTAATCTATGTGGCATTTTAATTAACTATTAATTGAAGTGCTACATAGATTGCAATTAACCTCAAACCTATTTTGTTTCCCTCCTAATTTAATTTATCTTCTTGAATCAATTAATTTAATTATTGAAATTAATTGAATCAAATTAACTATTAATTCAATTAGAATAATTTGACTCTTCAAATTAATCTATTCAAAAAGACTAATTTTGACTTTGGTCAAACATTTGACTTTTAGCCAAAATCTCTCTTCATTTGCCTAAATTTAATTTAGGCGTTTATATCTAATCTAATTAGAGAATCTCTGCTTAGATTCATACCGTGACTTAATTGAGTAAGGTGTATGACCCATTAGGTTCATCAATTAATTAGACATGGGCTCGTAACTTTACAATTTTTGATTAATTAAACTCATTTAATTAATCATTCATAGAATTAATCTCTATTAATTCTATAGTACCCAACCTCCATAGTCGATGTCTAACCAGAAGCCTATGGAGCCCAATTTATTAGTAAATTAATTGTGGTACGAACTTTATCTACTTACGCGTACCGTGCAAATACGGTTCCTTCATTTTTCATATCCCGATTAAAGCCTAGCGTTAAGATATTTTTGACGTCCCCAATAGCCTAATAACTATGCATCCATTCTTAATGATTGATTTGTTTGTGTCCTCGACTTTGGAAATTCTTTTCCAAATCGACACACCACCTTGCGCAAGAATTTTCTTGAATCGAATCATCATAGAAATTATAGAAGATATACTTGTTCATCAAGACGAGAAAACGAATCCTTTCTTGGGACTCACAAACCTCTATGCGTAGATAGCTTGCACCAAACGTGCACCTCATATGATCCGCTAATCAATGATCAAGACGCACATCAAAGAACAAGAACCTACCATAAGGTTACCATGGTCCCTCAAGTCTAAAGACTAATTATATGCATCATCGTAAGATAGAGAATAATCCATTACCGAATGCCACTACGGCTATCTTATGGAATTCTCTATGTTGGGTCTCTTAGTAGACTTGTTCTTCTAACAAGCACCCACTAACATGCACCGGTATCAACTATATCGATTACCCATAAAACGGAACAATGATTCAACTATTTAAATCATGCATCGTTAGTGCAAGTTTATCCGAATCCAATATGCCCTCGTGTCAAAGATCCTATGACTTGGAGAATTTAAGATCAAGACATCTTCATAATCACCATCATATGCATGACCTAGCCTCATAACCTTTTATGATTTAGAGAATTTCTTTAATATCGATTATTAATGAGACAATTTACGAGGATATGAAGAAGATGTCTATTTTATTTATATTACAAAAATAAGACAGTTGACACAAGAGCAGTAATTATAAAACCAAATCTAATTAGCTGCGGGGCACTACTCTAACAATCTCCCACTTGGCCCAAAGCCAATTACTCATAGTCCTGAGGCCTATCTTCTCAAGATGTCTTTCAAAGACTTTCTGGATAAGCAGCTTAGTTAGTAGATCTGCTACATTCTCTTCTGAGGCAACGCGTTCCACTCTTATGTCACCTTTATCAATGATCTCCCGGATTAAGTGATAACGCCTCATTATGTGTTTGGATTGCTGATGAGATCTTAGCTCTTTTGCTTGCACGATGGCTCCATTGTTATCACAAAAGATGACAACTGGCTTGGCAATGCTAGGAATTACATCCAACTCTTGGATGCAATTTTTCTTCCAAACACCCTCTTTTGCAACATTCGATGCTGCTATATATTCCGCTTCAATAGTTGAATCGACCGTGGTATCTTACTTGGAACTCTTCTAACTTTTCGCGCCACCATTAAGGTAAAATATAAATCCAGAAATGGATTTACTGTCATCAACATCAGATTGAAAGTCAGAATCCAAAAATCCTTCTAGTTTCAATTCTCTACCACCGTAAACGAGAAACAATTTCTTAGTTTTTCTTAAGTACTTAAGAAATGTTTTACGGTACTCCAATGACTCTCATTGGGGTTGGATTGAAAGCAGCTCGTAACGCTTAGAGCGTATGCTACATCCGGTCTTGTACATAGCATTGCATACATTATGCTTCCTATAACAGAGGCATAAGGTATGATTGACATCCTACATCTCTCTTCTTCCGTCTTTGTTCCATAGACTTAGAGAGATGTAATCCATGCCTCATGGGAAGAAGTCCCCTCTTGGATTCATCCATGCTAAATCATTTTAGTATTTTGTCTATGTACAGACTTTAGGATAGCCCCATCAATTTTTTTGATATCTCTCTATAGATCCGTATTCCCAATATAAAAGATACTTTTCCCAAGTCTTTCATGGAGAACTATGTAAATAATCATCCTTTAGTATACTTTAATGCTCCCACATCATTCCCAATGAGTAGTATGTCATCAATATAAAGCACTAAAAGCTGCATCGTGCTCCCACTATATTTTTGGTACACACAAGACTCTTATACATTTTTTATAAAGATAAACCCTTTGACTATCTCAGCAAAACGTATGTTTCAACTTCGAGATGCTTACTTAAGTCCATAAATGGACTTTTGGAGCTTGCAAACCTTTTGGTCGCTCTCCTTGAATGTAAAGCCCTCTAGCTACTCCATATAAGTATTTTTATCGAGATTACCGTTAAGAAAAGTGATTTTTACATTTATTTGTCATATCTCATAGTCATAATATGCAACTATGGCAAGCAAAACCCTAATGGACTTATGCATTGCAACATGCAAGAAAGTTTTTTCAAAGTCTATACCTGGTCGTTGGGTATATCCTTTGGCCACCAATCTTGCCTTATATGTTACAACTTCTCCATTAACTCCTAACTTACGCTTGAAAATTTATTTGCATCCAACTGGTACTATATCCTCTGGTAGATCAACTAAGGTTCAAACCTTATTGGAGTACATAGTGTCCATTTCGGATTGCATAGCTTTTTGCCATTGTCTAGAATTCATGTCTGACATGGTTTTCTCATAGGTTTTCGGATCACTATCCGATTGACCGGTCTCCCAAAGAAATTCAAACCTTTCGGGCTCTCTCCTGATTCGTTCAAACCTTTTGAAAAGTTGTGCGCTTTGAGGTTCCTTTGCTTCTATTGGTTGTGGGTTTTGTTCTTGATTTTAAATTTCATCAAGTTTTACGATTTCGCTTTTTTTATCTAATAAAAATTTCTTCTCCAAGAAGGTGGCGTTTCTAGAAACAAATAACTTTTGTTCCAAAGGATCATAGAAGTAATAACCCACAAATTCTCTGGGGTAATCCACAAATCTACATAGGGTGGACTTAGCATCCAACTTATCTCCCACTAGTCTCTTGATGTAGGCGGGAGACCCCCATACCGTTAAATAAGAATATGACGGTGCTTTGTTATACCACATCTCATGTGGTGTTTTGGGCACCGACTTAGAAGGTACTATGTTAAGTAACTTTGCTGCCGTTTTGAGGGTATAGCCCTAAAATAAAAGAGAAAGATCTGTGAAACTCATTATAGATCGTACCATGTCCAACAAGGTACGGTTTCTACATTCCGCCACACCATTCAACTGTAGTGTAAAAGGAGGAGTCCATTGCGAGAGAATCCCATTCTCTTATAAATAACCAAGAAACTCGTCACTCAAGTATTCATCTCCTCTATCGGATCGAAGAGTTTTTATACTTAGTTCAGATTGTTTCTCTACTTCATTCTTATATATGTTGAACATTTCAAAAGCTTTGAACTTGTGCTTCATAAGAAACACCCGCCCAAAACGTGTATAATCGTCGGTAAACATAATGAAGTAATTATAACCACTTCGAGCACTAACTTTTAGTGGCCCGCATACATCCATACGAACTAGTTCTAACAGTTTGGTGGTACGTTCAGGTTGTCCAACAAATGGTGACTTAGTCATCTTTCCCTTTAAACAAGACTCGCAAGTCAGTAACTTCTCAATATTACTTATAGAAAGTGATCCTGAGGCAACCAACCTACTTATCCTATTTTTGAAAATGTGCCCAAGTCTAGCATGCCACAAGTATGCTTGGTTGTGGTTATCTGATTTTCTTTTGTTCTCTTGTTAAATTTGTAATAATGTATAGTTAGAATTTAGGGTATAAAGCCTATTTGTCAGTGTATCAATAACAATTAAAAAACCATCTTTTGAAAGAAAATACTTTTCATTATTGCAAGAAAATTCATAATTTTCTTTATCCAACACAGAGATAGAAATGATATTTTTTAATAAAGACGGTACAAATGGACAATTGTTTAATTCCAACTTTTGATTATTACAAGCTAAAGTAACTAGATGTGAGGCTTCGGCATAAACTCTTGTATCGTTTCCCATCCTAAGGATTACATTCCCTTTGCATAGCCTTTTTGACATCTGAATTCCCTATAACGATTTGTAAAGGTGAGAATCACACGTGGTATCAAATAGCCATGTATTACCATTAATCGAAAAGTTAACTTCAACAAAGAACATACTATGTTTCAAAAAAGTCAAATACTTCTTACAATTCCTCTTCCAATGCTCAATTTTTTCACAATAAAAATATTTATCCTCTTTAGTATTGACTTTCTTTTTTATTCCAGTCGATGGCTTTGGAACTTATTTCCCTTTAGAAGAAGAACTTTTCTTCTTCTTTTTTTCCGTCTTGCCCTTATGGGCCCTAGAAGTTGAAACAACCAATACTGTCTTATTTTTCTTCATAGTAGATTCGATCGTGACAAGCATATTAACTAACTCGTTTATCATCATATCGAGTTTACTCATATTGAAATTCATGACGAATTGATCAAATGAGCTTGGCAATGATTGAATGATCAAGTCTATGTAAAGATCATTATCTATAACAATATGAAGTTTCCCAAGCTTTTTCTTGGAGGTATTATAACGTTCGTAACGTGTTTACATCGAATATAACTCCTTCAAGTGTATGTGTATCTCACTAGCATGCTTCATGTGCTCGTAAATATTTTGGAGCTCACTTGACATTGATGCCAACATTAGACGTTGGGTTTGAAGATTATCTTCCCGCCAACGATTGATGATTTCCTGTATGTCTTTTGTCCCATCATTGGGGATGGTATCGGGAGGATTTTGAATCAAAACATAAGTCCTCTTTTCGGAATCAAGCACAATTTTTAAATTTCGAAGCTAATCACTATAGTTGGGCCGGTGAGTTTATTAGTTTTCAAAATTACGGAGAGTGGATTTTTAGTCATTTGAATTTGTTGATTTTAAAAATCTACAAAAGCGAAAAAGAGAATATAAACATTCATTCGTGCAATATTTTTAAACATGATATGATCTTGTATCATGAGTTACCTTCCACTACGTTCTTCAAATTTTATGTCATCTCATAAAATTCGGGAAATTATATTTCCT
This sequence comes from Handroanthus guayacan, assembly GCA_014898755.1. Classification (NCBI taxonomy): domain Eukaryota; kingdom Viridiplantae; phylum Streptophyta; class Magnoliopsida; order Lamiales; family Bignoniaceae; genus Handroanthus; species Handroanthus guayacan. The sequence continues at coordinate 742,820 of JACFYI010003722.1, forward strand.
AATAGGTTTTAGGGCCCTTAAGAATTATTCATAGACCCACAAGATGTAGGCATCTACAAATAACTCTTTAGGTAGGTAATTAACTTTACCAATTGTATCAACTATGCAACCTCTAAAATTATTTTGCCTCATTTTTCGTATAGACCCACTAATCCTTTTTTACAATTAACTCAATTATGGTCATCCCACAAGACGTAGCCAATGCCATAATTGAACTATTTAAAAGAGTATATACGCTTGAAGTAGTGATCATAACTTTTCAAGTAGGCACATCCCACAACACGTAGCCAACGTGCCCATCCGGTAGCATCTCATGTCACTTACTTATTGGTGAAAGGCATGGAACATTAAATCTTATTTAATTTGTCCATTATAACTTAATAAAATTTTTCTTGCGAAAAATACTTAGATATTCTAAGTGAGGGTTTTTTTTTGAAAAATTGCGAAGACCTCATCAATATTTTATTTACTCTCATTTAGGTTATCTATCCTAAGTATGCATCACCATACATCACAAGGATAATAATCATAAATAAGTAAATAAAACAATCTAGCATGCTCCTAGGGTGGATGATTATGAGCTATGACTAAATAATGCACTTAGAGCTATTAATGCATTACTTTATAATTTAAAGGGAGTAATTAAATAAATAGATCCTATCTGTTACATATGTATCACCATGTATATATGGCTTTTGTGTCTTGAACTCCTTCATCTTCTTTTTCTTGATTACAAAATATACCATGCACACATGGCCTTCAATCAAAAGAAAAAGAAGACCTCACCATCCTAAATATACTCTTATTACAAGATGGAAAAGAAGCATGCAAGCCCCATTTAATTACAAACCCAATCAATAAATCAAATCATCAAAACTATTTTAATGAGGCTCATAATCATACCATACATCTATAATATAAATGTTTGAAATTAAATAAACAACAATTAGTTAAACATTCATCACATGAATACATAATTAAAAGTAAATTAGTGCATCATATGCCACTGGAATTGTTTAATGTAAATCATCAATTAAATCTAGAATTAAACTTGGTTTTAAATTATCTTAAGATTTTTAAAACCCTTAAACACTTTGGAAATGATTTAAAACACCATGGGAGATCAAATTACATCAAAATTTGGATCAAAACTTCATTAGAATTTCAATTGGAAGATTCAAAATTTGCTTCGGGTCTGACAGGCAGCCCCTGTTCCAAAAATTCTAATAAAATTTTCTTGATTCCAAAAATTACCAAATTTGAACCAGGGATTTCCAACTCATTGTAGATGACTTAAAAAATCAAGGAACATGAAAACAACACCAATTAGAGCACAAAATAATTTTATTTCCATAAGGTTAGTGCACAGAATAGGCAACTCTCAGGTCTGAATGGCAGTGCATGTTCTAAGATTTTTAGAAAATTCTCTTTAACTCCAAAAATCACCAAATTTAAACCATAGGTTACCAACACATGGTGATTTAGAAAATTAAAAAGAATAAAAATAAATCCATTTGATATACGAAAACATATCAAACCCGAGAGGTAGCTGTGCTCCATTTTCTAGAAAAACCAACATGTTCTTAACACATTTTTCATGCTCTAATTGATGAGATTTTGATCCAAACCTTACTAGATCTAATCTAATACATATATATTAATCTCATATGAGTATTAAAATAATTTTAAAATAATTAATTATAGTAATTAACATTAATTCCACACCTAATCACACGATCAACACCAATAACTCCAGTCATTCAATCAATTGAATCTAAAACATGCTAGATCAACATATAGCATCAATTATCACATAATTCACATAGATCCAAGCCACATACAAGATCTAGTGACCTCTAACTCATTAGATTGAATCAAGATCACTAGATTTAACATTAATCTATGACATGAATGAATGTTTAAACGAATCTAAAAATTAGCTCATACGATTTAGCTCGGATACCAGTTGGAAGTGTAGGTTGGGCTAAAACAAAAATTAAACGCAGCGAAAATAACCATTCATCAACATGAATAAATGCCTAAATCTTCAAAGGATCCTCATATGAGCCTAAAATTTAGATTAGAGAAGAAGAAACCAACCTTTGATGCTTCAAATCCAAGCTAGGCCGAACACCACTTTTTCAACCGAAAAGTGATCTCCTCTTTTGATCAACCACTTGATCTAGTCCAATGGCTTGATCTTCACCAACTTTTTGATGAATCCAATCTAATTCTTCAATTAGATCTCCAAGTCTCCCATGGAATCTCTAATGGTCGGTCCACTCCTTCTCTTTGATTATCACTCAAGATCTATGGTTAGAGACTAGATTTAAGTGTGAATCTATGAGAGAATGTGACAGAAGATGAGAGAGATGGAGGGAAAATAAATTTCCAGCTACAATTTCAAATGGGCGAAAATTGTGTGTGTGGCAATGGTAGTTGTATTTTGATATTTAAAGTGTGATCCTTGCCAACTTGGATGCTTAGTTGGTAAGGTGGTTTTGGAGGGAAGAATCTAGATTCTTCTCTTCAAAATATCTTAGCCTATTTGACATCCAAGTTGGTTAAAAGTGCTACATAGATTCCAATTAACCTCAAATACCTATTTTGTTTCCCTCCTAATTTAATTTATCTTCTTGAATCAATTAATTCAATTATTGAAATTAATTGAATCAAATTAACCATTAATTTAATTAGAATAATTTGACTATTCAAATTAGGGGTGTAAGGTGAGCCGAGCCCGCTCGCGAGCCGATTCGGCTCGAAGCAAAAAAGCTTGGCAAGCTCGAGTCGAGCTTTATCGAGCTTGAGCTCGCTATCGAGCCGAGCTCGAGCTCAAATACACAGGCTCGCAGGCTCGCGAGCCTGATATTATTATATATATTATATATTATTATATATAATATAACATTATATAGTAAAAATATATGTAAAATATATATTAAAAATATATATAATATATATTTTAATATATATAATATAAAATATATATTTTAAAAATATATGTATATGAAAAAATATTTAATATATATATTTTAATATATAATATACTATATAATACATATTTTAAAAAAATATAAAAAAAATATTTTTTTTTTTTTAAAAAATAAGTTCGATTAGAGCTCGAGCTCGGCTCGAATGAGCTCGAACTCGATCGAACCCGAGCTCGAGCTTAGATTTCTAAGCTCGATCAAGCTCGAGCTCGAGCTCGAGCTTGAATTTCTGATAAACGAGCCGAGCTCGAGCCTGGGATTTTTGCCAAGCTCGGCTCGAGCTCGGCTCGTTTACAGCCCTAATTCAAATTAATCTATTCAAGAATACCAGACTTTGGTCAAATATTTTGACTTTTAGTCAAAATTTCTCTTCATTTGCCTAAATCTAATTTAGGCGTTTATCTCTAATCTAATTAGAGAATCTCCGCTTAGATTCATACTATAAGTTAATCGAAGAAGGAGTGTGACCCATTAGATTCATCAATTAATTAGACATGGGCTCGTAACTTTACAATTTTTGATTAATTAAACTCATTTAATTAATCATTCATAGAATTAATCTCTATGAATTCTATAGTACCTAATCTCCATAGTCGATGTCTAACCATAAGCCCATGGAGGTCAATTTATTGGTGAATTAATTGTGGTGTGAACCTTATCTACTTATGCGTACCGTGCAAATACAGTCACTCTGTTTTTCATCTCCCGATTGAAGCCTAGTGTTAAGATATTTTCGGTGTCCCCAATAGCCCAATAACTATGCATCCATTCTTAATGATTGATCGTTTGTGTCCTCGACTTTGGAAACGCTTTTCCAAATCGACACACCATCTTGCCCAAGGATTTTCTTGAATCGAATCATAATAGAAAATATAGGAGATATACTTGTTCATCAATACGAGAAAACGAATCCTTTCTTGGGACTCACAAATCTCTATGCGTAGATAGCTTGTACCCAATGTGCACCTCATATGATCCGCTAATCAGTGATCGAGACGCACATCAAAGAACAAGGGCCTACCATAAGATTACCATGGTCCCTCAAGTCTAAAGACTAATTATATGCACCATAGTAAGATAGAGAATAATCCATCACCGAATGCCACTACGGCTATCTTATGGAATTCTCTATGTTAGGTCTCTTAGTAGACTTGTTCTTCTAACAAGTACCCACTAACATGTACTGGTGTCAACTACATCGATTACCCATGAAACGGGATAATGATTCAGCTCTTTGAATCATGCATCGTTAGTACAAGTCTATCCAAATCCAAGATGCCCTCATGTCAAATATCCTATGACTTGGAGAATTTAAGATCAAGATATCTTCATGATCACCATCATATGCGTGACCTAACCTCATAACCTTATATGATTTAGAGGACTTCTTTCACATCAATTATTGATGAGACAATTTACGAGGATATGAAGAAGATGACCATTTTATTTATATTGCAAAAATAAGACAGTTGACACAAGAGCAGTAATTATAAAACCAAATCTAATTGGCTGCGGGGCACTATTCTAACAATTCCTATATGAAGTACAAAAATTAAGAGTTGATTAAGAACCACTTAATAAGCTACCTAAGGCATGCAAATATATTCCTATCTCGTACGCGAATCAATTTATTCAATTATGCAAATAAATCAAACTTAAGTTTTTCTTATCTACGACTAGTCCTAACTATCTCTTTCGGGATTCATTAGAATTTCGATGATTAACTCAAATTGGTGATCAGACAATTAAGTTAAAACAAGTACCATGGTAAAAGAAATAATAAAAAATTAAGCAATAGATAAAGGGAAAATATCAATTCTAAATTAATCTGTGAAAATTGGTTCATATATAATTCTAGAGAAAAGAAATTAGTTCATATTCATACTAATCAACATGAAAAGAAAATAAGGAAATAATACTAAAATACGAAAAGTGTGATGATCTCGAATGCTTCCACATGAGCAAGTCTTCGAAATTCTCCAAGATCATTAAAACAAAAGAAAACAAATGTTATATATAATACATGAATCCTAATTAGAACATCAGTCGACTTCTAATTAGTCCTGAGCTCTTCAGAAGTCTTCTGCTTTTCTTAGTTAAGTCCATAGTTGAGTAGAAGTTTTGATTTGGCCTTGAAAAGGAGTTTACTGGTGTCCAAAAGTCTTTTGTAAATCAAATTTTGCCATTTTTGTATATCAGACAGGATGCCCTAATGCCCAGCTTTTATTTTGCCACTGAACTACTGAGCGCTCAATTATGATAATGTCTGCCTTCAGGTTTGTGTTGTAGGCGCTTGAGTGCCCGTTTTGGGTGCTTGGGCGACCAAATCAGTACTCTTTTTCTTCCCCTTTTGTTTTTTTGTTGCTCCAATGCTTGTTTCCATAGCTTTTTTCAGCTTAATTCATTTTTTTGGGCTTTTGAATGAATACATTTATATTTGAAATACTTACCACCAATACTAGATGATTTTACGATAAAATTATGATAATTCCATACATAAAATGTGCTTGAATGTAATGCAATATAGAATTATCGTCTCTGTTGTTGAATCGGTCTGCCATGTCTTGGAGATTAAAGAAATAGTAAGGTGTGTTTTTTGGGGAAAGAATGAGGATGGCATGTTTTGTAATTTTGTTATAAGTTGGATACAATGGTAATTGGGCTAAAAAAGGTTTATTTGACAGTTTATGTAACCGCCCAAGTTGAAGGGTTTGAGCAAACCCTTATTAACCTATATAAATTCGGGCTTGTATGTTAAGCCCATGTCTGCAAACTTGCAAATTAAACATAGGTAAAAATGGGTTTAAGCTACCAAAATCCCCATTAACCTTTAATGTAAACTAGGCCTTAGATGGTTGCTCATTTATTACATAAAGAGTTTTTTGAGAAAATTGCAAATTTAGTCCCATAATTGTGGGCGTTTTTAGACTTTAGTCCCATTCCTTTGGAAATAGCCATTTTTAGTCCAATAATTTTTTTGATCGTTGCAAACTAAGTCCCACCATTAAAATTTGGATGGAAATTGTAGTGACAGGTCCTTGATCCGTTAGGAACTTTCTTTTGGAGGGAAAATCACAATTCACCTCATTTCCCCATAATTTTTGTACCAAGAAAAATTGCAATTTTGGTCCCACAATTTTGGGCATATTTGTAACTTAGTCCCATTGTTTTCAAAATAGCCACCTTATAATTTTTTCTAATATTTGCAAATTGAGTCTCGCTACTGACGGAGCAAGCATGTGCCTGTTATAATGTCCATCCAAATTTTAATGGTGGGACTTAGTTTGTATGGGTTAGAAAAATTATGGGATTATAAGTAGCTATTTCCAAATGAATGGGACTAAAGTTTGAAAACACTCATAATTATGGAACCAAAGTTGCAAATTTCCCGGAGTTTTTTGAATTTTGCTGCTCGTGGAATAATATAATTTCTAGTACTTATATTCTAATAAACCAGCCTATTGTCTTAGTAAGTCTTGTTGAGCTTGCGTTGTTGCCAATTTTTTGTTAAGTTCCTGTTAAAATTTTCCCTCGGCCTGTCCATTATCCTTTGGTGCTTAATAACTTGACTATCCTGTTGATTGGAGTTTCATCTCTAATTTGCCTTTTCCAATTCTAGATTGAGATGCATGGGATAACAATTTCTATAGTAACAAGGACATCAAGTTTAAGCTTCTATTAATGACACTGTTGGACATTGAAGAGTAACACAATGCAAGGATGTCTAGATTGCTGAATGTAATATTACAGGCAAAACATGTTGTGATTGGACCAAAAGCCGGTTTGACTAGAAATCCGATTTGAGCTGACTGAGGCAAAAACATACGTCTTGGGAGGGTTAGGTTTTCAAACTTGAGTTTCCTCATTACTTCTCAGGTACTAATGTGCTACTTTATAAAATCAAACATGCGCCATTCTACCGTGAGTCAAACATTGTGTCTGACTTAGACATAAGTTCATGTTAATTTGAGATTGACTGGTCACCTGCCACACAGGTAAAATAGAATGAATACTGGTATAGCTGGTTATGCATGGGCTTGTTGAGTGGGCCAACTATCTGAAATAGGATGTTGAAATTGTCATCTAGTGAGCTTGTAAAATCTTTTTATTTACATTTAATCTAGTTGGGTCTAATTCATTATGAGTGCTTATTTTAGGCTCATACACGTGAAAAATAAGCCTAATGTGGTCTATAACCTAGAAAATTAAAATACATTGGTATTAATAGTTATTTAATACTAATGAATTATAACAAAGTAAATATCACTAGATAATGAAACAAATATATTATGTACCGTGTTTGTTGAAATGTAACTAAATATATTGGATAAAAATGTATATTAATAATAAAGAATATTACTAATAAATTATAAATAATTAAATATAACTACAAAATGAACTAATTAAATATAATGTAAATGCATGCCCTACGTGTTCAAAGTAATAGTTATTGGAGAAAATATAATTGATGTTGTAAATAAATAATGAGTTGAAGTAAATAGAATCAATTGGTATAACCTTGACTGGCACAATAATATTATTATAAAACAAACATTAATAATAGAGAAAATTACATTCTAATTTGTCTCCTATTAAACTGAATTCACACGTTGAATAGTGTCAACATCTATTTTCTAACATAAAAATAATTTTTTACAATTGGGTCCTAATATTAATATCAATATGGTGCTAATATATTATATTAATTGGACCATATTAGACACTAATTGAGAATACACCACAAAAAAATAGGAAATTAATGGCGGTTGTTTTTTATTTTAGCAGTGGTTATAACAGCTGGTAAACACCAATTGCGGTGGTTGCAGAACTGCTGCTATCTCCACCGTCGCGAAGGCAATTAGCGGAGGTTTCCGACAACTATTGGAGTAACCGCCGCTAAACTTTGTGGTGGTTTGTTTTTTCATTTAGCGGTGGTTCCTGAATTGTCGGGAAATTTTTTTGGTTTTTAAATTTTTTTTTGGGCGGTGATTTTTAATCTCCGGGAACTTTTTTTTTTATTTTTTTTTATTTTAGCGGCGGTTTCGGAACTATTGAGAAATTTTTCTAATTTTTATTTCATGTTTTTGGCGATGGTTTTAAACCTCCAGGAAATTTTTTGTTTTTTTTTTAGTTTTTTATTTTAGCAGCAGTTTTGAACCACTGGGAAAATTTTCTGATTTTTTATTTTTTCACATTTATGAATTTGCCCATTTTTTATATACTTGTAAAATATATTTTTCATAACATAACCTCATATAGAAAATGTATATGAATTGACGATATCCATATCCAAAATATATGAAAGATTAAACGTGAATAATTAGAATTCACCAAACGATATTATATGAAAAAAGAAATTAGTTGAAAGAGTACAAATATTCTAGACCATATCATATGACAAAATAAATTAGTAAAAAGAGTACAAATTAAGCATCAACACCATAGTTAACAAGCGGATTCATCACGAAGGCACTTCATCAAATCTCCCCTTTTCTTTTGCCACAGCTTCTTCCTAATAATAAAAAATTAAAATTAAGAAAAGGTAAAAACAATTTAAATGAGTAAATCCTAACAAAGTAAACACCAAGTTTAAAGAAAATCACAAGTTCGCATTATGAAAAATTCAAACCGCATAGTGATAGCAACAGCAAATCAAACCCGTATATTAGAAATCTTACAAGTATTAGAAATTTACACACAGCGGCAACACCATCATATAACCACAATCAATGATGGAAAAAGATAAGTTTCATACTTATCCACAAAACCCACGGCAATAATACAGCAACATGACCGAGCTATTTCTACACCACAATGTCAGGATGAAGACAAAACTTTCCCATAAAACATAAATACACTTTCACAAATGAACCACACAAAGCACATGATATATGGCAACCCGAAGCAAGCTAAAAGAGGCCAAAACTGAAATAAATTTGAACATATATATGAACTGAAGTGTTTCGGCACGCAAGACATACACATTAAACCTTGTAATTCAAGTTCAAACAACCTAACTACAAAATAACATTTTCATTTTGAAACGAGTTTTCATTCTTGCTTATAATTACAAAGTTTAGTAATTTAACTACACATACACCTAAATTCGCATACCTACTACTAAACATGAGATAATGGGCTGCGGTTATGTGAGCCAAGGCTACATGAGTCATGGCCACCCGAGGATAAACGCCTTACCAGTGATGGTGAACATGCATCTACAGCCTAAAATTCAAGATAAAAATATAATAAACTAAACACTACCGGCCTGATATTGAAAAGTTTAGTTTTAATCGAAAGTTTAGCATTATTTGATTGTTGTTAGGATGGCCATCTAACATTTGAGCTCCAAAGTGTTCCATGAAGTAAGCCATTTGTGCCTTTAGAGCCTTCACTTCTAACTTTAGCTCTTGAATTTCAACATGTGCTTCAGAACTAGTCTTTTCATTAGAATAGCTAGTCGATCCAAAGAATTGAGAGGGACCAACACAGTGTCCCATGCTACGAATGTAATAACCCGAAAATTTATCAAAAAATATTTTTCGAAAATTATTATAATTTAACCTAAATATCTAATTGCGTAATAAATT
>JACFYI010003722.1:756162-766697 GCA_014898755.1 Handroanthus guayacan
AATAATTGATCCTATATCGATACTCCTATTCATTTTCTTGAAGCCAAGTTCTTGACTATATGCCGAGAAATTTTTCGGTTGTTGATTTGAAATGAATATTGTGTAAATCGGGCAATTGTTATCGTTTCCTTTTGAAAACCTAAATGCTATTGATTGATTGTTGGGCCCGGGAGCCACCGGAGAGACAGCTGGGCGGTATTGGATCGTCGGTTTGTCTCCTGTAGGGTCTTCCCATTTTGGGACAATTCCACGATCACCTGGAGGTAGGTGTTCTAGGGAATTGGTCCATGGCACGCGGTCGATCGTGCCGATTTATGTTGAGTTTGTTTCCCCTCTGAGCGGCCACTCAAGGGAGAAATTGGAGGGATAAGGATTGATTTAATATAGTGAAGTAATAAGGGTGACAGATCCACCAAATAATCGTTCTGCCGAAAACGTTATTGATTACCATATTTGTACTCATGTCATCATCATTTTTATTCTTATCATTTATCATGTCCTCCTGATTCGACTTTTATTCCATGTCATAATTTTTTACTAAGTCATTCGAACTTATTGTTTAATATTCTTTTTTTAGGTGAAGATATTCCGGAGAATTAAAGTCACTACTTCCTTGAGAATTTATATATTTTGTGCCGACTTAATTTTTGTAATCTCGAAATATTTTGTAATAGAGTTAAAATTGGATGATTATTTCATACAGTGTATTAGTTGAAATTATTTAAGCACATTGTGTATATTTTTGCTAAGAAAATATATTATCTCATCATTTTAAAACTTGGTGAATTTATTTATATTTGCTCATCATATTTTATGAAGTTCAAAAAAAAAAAAAAAAAAAACTCAGTAATATAAAGAGATGAATGATTGGTAAAGTTGTCCTAGATAGAAAACATTATAATTTTCATTCTTATGAAATCCGAATTAAATAAAGCTAAATAAAAGTTTAAAATGAAGCTTGAAAAAAAAATTTGATTTATTAAACTCTCGAAGGATTAGAATTTATTTGTTTTGAATATTTTCTACTTGAAAATATTTAGAAACTCTCTCCCCAGTAACAACTCGGTCTAGGGGCGGATGCTCTAGATCGGGGCGTTACAACGAACATGCCCCGGGTACTCTTTGCCAAAGACTTTAGTGAAGGCTTCAATTTCGAAAGTATTTTGAGTATGCATATCTAGCTCTTCCTACATATAATGTTAAATCACATATATGTACATCAAATCATTATATTAGATAACCTTTAAAACACAATGAAAAATCAAAAAAGAATTATTGTACTCACATTTTTCTTTTTTTTTTTTGAACCATTCTTTTTTTTTTTGTGCGCAATATTCCACATTTATGCTCCACTATAAGATTGTCCAAGTTCAGCTTCCTAACAATTCATACTCGATTAGTAAAATTATGAATATGTGAAAAATACTTTGATATGTAAAATTAGGAACAACTACAAGAGTTATAGTATATCATGCTTCTTTTTTGCTTTCGTTTTTGAACCAAGAGTGTGAGAAACTTTTTGCTTATATCGATTTTCAATATTTCTTTCACATATATCCTACACAATTAACAAATTGACGATATATGAATTAAAGAGTATAATCATGATTTAAAATTTGACATATGCATATCACTTTGGTAGTTTGACGTATCCTATATGATAGAAAACCGGCCCAGTGATATCTAAGGACGTCCTTTGGATGATTCTGAACGTTGGTCTCCCAATCAACCATTGGATCATAGCATGCATTGTATAAGTTTCCACAATAATCCTTCCATTTCTTCCCAAGCTGCTCAAAATATACTTTTTGTTTATGCCATTGTTGACTACAAACTTTTCCTTCGAAATGAACATAACATGATATAAGTCACTAACAATAAACAATAAAAATCAATTAAAATTAGATTTTTTCTAATAAATATGATTCAAACCTTTATTACATGATTCCATACATGTTCCTTGTCAGCTGACAGAACCTTCAGCCACTTCTCGTAGCTGATGGAGAAATTATCAGACTTACATGCTACATGGACTAAAAACTATCCTAGTAGGCCACTTGCATGTCCAATAGGATGTCCCTCTCTATTCTACTCTAAGACAATCTTTTAATGTGAAGGTAGCACGAATACGTCATGAGCCATTAGACGGGCTTCTTTTGTTTTGCCTTTCTCATCTAGCATTTAAAATACAAAGGAATGTTGTTTTGTAAAAGAGCATAAATCATAAAATTAGTAAATAAAAACTATTAAGTTGACAATCACATACCAATCAATCTAACCGTCCAATAATTATTGGACTTTCTCCTATGGTATGGTGGGTCTGGCACAACTTTTGAGTCCTCCTCAATCGATGGATCTGGCTGATTGTGTGAGTCTTGCTGCATGGATGGTGCTAGCTCTACAATGGGCTCATTACGTAAAGCGACATCACTAGCACCTTTAGCCTCAGCATTAGGCTGAGTAGGCATAGATCTAGTCTTGGGTGATGTCTTCTTCGCTTAGGCATATCTGCAAAATCATAATGTTAATAAGTTTTAGTATGATGAAAGTAGAGTGTAAAATTCGTATTACGAAAGCAAAACATCTATCTTTTATGATTACTTTGAAATTCATGCTTACCAAATAAGAAATTAAAATTACATAATGTTTAATTTTTGGTAAATGCTGAAGAAGAATATATGAGTAGGGATATTTAAAATATTGGGTTTTGTTCATTAAATGCCTTGTGGGGAATTGGGAAAGACGGTAATTTGCATTCAGTGATCAAGGGATAATTACAGTGGCGGATCCAAGATTTTTAGTAAGTAGTGTCAAAATATATAAAAAAAATTAAATTCAAAATATATCAACATTTAATAATAATAAACTTTAAATACATTAACCTAATTGTTCCCGACGAGTCTTCATATTTTGAAACATCGTCATAATATCATCATCTGAAATACACACAAATACATCTCTTTCCTTAAAAGTCATCAAGCAATCATTTAAGAAGTCATCTTTCCTGTTCTGCAAGTCAATCTTGATAAATTTCATCTCCGAAAAAGCTCTCTCTACACTTGCAATGGCAACTGGTAAGAGCAAAGAAAATTTTATTAATCGGTACACATGAGAATACACCAAATGCTTCTTTGTCTCAACTAATTTCTTGGAAAGATCACCAATCCCATTCAGACTAGAAAATCGTATATCTTCAAAACCCACATCAACAGTATAATTCTCAAGCTTACAACGAAGTTTAACTAAGTCATATTCCGTGAAATCATCAGGATATAATGCAGCTAATCTCATTATCTTTTCTATATCAAAATTTGCAAATGACTGAGATGGAGACAAATAAGCCATACCATGCAGCAAGTCAGATGTCACCTCATTAAATCAATTATTTAATTCTTGAAGCTGCCAATCAATAACTTTATAAAATACTTCAACACGGTAGTGATGTAACACTGTATATTCAACAACTTTCCTCTTTGATTTCCCTCGAAAGATATAAAAACTATCAAATCTAGGTATTTCAATATCATGTTTGATGCAAAATGCTGACACATTATCAATAAGTGAATCCCATCTTGTATCTCTTATCGTTTGCAATCGTTTCTTTGCTGCCCCAACAAGCAACATGGCATTTACAATGTCTTGTTCCTTTCTTTGTAAAGCCGCACTAAGCTTATTTGTGATACTCAAAATATTCTTTATAAAATGTAACATGAAAACGAACTCAAATTTCAAACAAGCATCAAGAAACCCACGTGCTTTCCACCTTTCATCTGATGACTCTGATCCGTACCAATAGTATCAAGTACATCAATTATCGAATCAAACAATAAAATGAAGTTAACAAAATATTTAAAGTGGGATCCCAAACGAGTGTCACTTGGTCTGGCAAGTCCTAATTCCTGATTTAGTCCTCTACTAATCTGAAGATCACCCACTTCTAATGCTTTTTGAACTTTGAGAATTTATGCATCCCGAAGTTCATCTCTGTGTTTAAAAGAAGCCCCCACAACATTTAACACAGCTAAAACCAAGTTAACAACTCCAACAACTTCATCACATTTTTTACTATCCCAACAAAAGTCAATTGAAGTTGATGAGAAAAACAATGAATTGAATGAGTAGACCTATTTTCTTGTTGAATTAAAGCTTTAAGTCCATTAAATTGATCTTGCATGTTACTTTCTCTGTCATAACATTGCCTACGTATATACGATATACTTAATGAATGTTGAGCAAGCAATGAAGCAATTGAATCTTTTAGAGATAAAGCACTAGTATCACGAACATGAAGAATCCCAATAAATCGCTCAATCACAAATCCTCTCCTATCAACATAGCGCAAAACAAGAGCCATTTTCTCCTTACATGATACATCACGAGATTCATCAACAAGTATACTAAAGTAATCACCATTTAAATCCTTTATAAAAATTTTAGCTATTTCTATTGCACATGCACGTATAATTTCCCTTTGCACAGGCAGAGAAGTGAGCTGATTATTTTTTGGTGCTTTTCTTAATACTGTACCAACATCTTTATCACAAATTTCTGTATGGTGTCTTGGAAGTTCAAGAAAATTACCTTTATTTGATGAGGATATACCTTCGTTATAACCTTGAAATGCTATTCCTTGCCCCAAAAGAAATCTCACAACTTTGATCGATGTAGTTAAGAGTATCCGATACTCCATCTTAGCTTGACTTGATTGTTTGTCCAAAGCTACTTGAATGGATTGACTCTGTTGCATTAAATCTTCGCACTTCTTTTTTGATTTGTAATGATCACTATTAGGCCCACCGACATGAATACCAAATCTATCTTTTTTATTCCAACTTCGAAATCCTCTAGAGAAAAATACATCTCCCCCACGTCAATGTACATCTTCATCCTTAAATAGATAACAAAGAAGGCAAAAGGCCGTATCTGAAGATACACTATACTCCAACCAATCAGGATAATCATTAAACTACTTAGAATTAAATTGATGCAATACACTCGACATTTCAGTTTGAGAAAAATTATGATTTCGCGATTGACAAGGATCTTTTTGAATATATACTCGTCTTCCCGTGTCACGATCATTTGGGCAATATTTCAAAATTGCTAATCTTTCCGCTAGATCGGTCTTCAAGGAATTTAAATCAACTCCTTGACTTTGTTCATCACTGTTTGGTGGATTTTCCGGTTGATTGACATTTTCTTGAAAGAGAGGCGAGTTTTGTGAAGACGAATTGGAACTTTGAAACTTAGGAATTCGGGTGAAAAACTTATCTTTTGATATGTGAATACTGAGAAAACAAAGTTGCATATAATGATATAGTATTTCTTTCATAATTCATAATTATTCAAAATTTTTAATTATAAACCCTAACTTTTTATCAAAAACTAAATTATCAATTACATATAAAAAAAAAGCCACTTACCACTAAATAATTATTTTAACATTATCTTGATGTTTCATAATTTTTATAATCATAATTATTAAATTATTAAAAGTCATAAATTTTCTAACAAAATATATATAACAATGAATACAAAAATTAAGAAATAAAAGTAAAAAGTGCAAATAACTTACAATTTTTTAAGGCTTTGGTCTTCTTCTTTAAGTTTCAAGTGATAGGCCTTTAAAAATAAAAAAGTATTTAAAAAGTTAAAGGAAAAAAAAAAATTTAATGAAGTGAATGATGGTGGGGAGCAGGGAGGTCAGTGGTGGAAAGCTTTGGCTTTTTTTGTTGCTCTGTTTCTGTTGTTTTTTCACTTTTTTGGTCTTTTTATCACTTTTCCCACTTTTTTTTTTCCTTTTAAACTTAATGGGTCAAAACGATGTCGTTTTGACCCTTGCCACTTTTTGAACTAATTAACTCGAAAAATGGACAAATTGCTACCAGGAGGACTCGAACACACACTCCTGTGTAGAGATTTTCTGTCTCCTTAACAGTTGAGCTAGAGTCAAAGTTGAAATTAAGTGGTGTCAAAATTAATTTTATAGACAATATATATAAACAGTTATTTCACGGGACCAAGTGGGGTCAACTGACCCCACTTGTCATATACTAAATCCGGCACTGGATAATTATACTTACAAGCTTTGATTGGTTGGCCATTCATAATGTCCAAGGAAAGCTAGCTTAATATGTCAATATGAATGATTTTAATTGGGTAAAATGCCATTTACCCCTTGAGAAGGGAAAAAAAGAAAAAAAAAAAGGAAAGGGCAACTTCCCCTCACGTGTTTCTAAAAAACAAGTTATAAAGCCCCATCTATGCGTCTGTGATATACACGTGCCCAAAAATGTATCCGACTTAGTGATTCTAGCATATGAAATTTCAATCCTGTTCTTTATTCAGTAAATATGAAATTAAGACTTGGTTCCTTATCCTTCTAACCTGAGTCTCTAGTCCTCACCTTTATCCTCTCTTTCTCTTTCATTTTCTCATGCCCAGGTACCTTTTTTTTTTGTTTTCTATTTCTTTCTTTCTTTTTCACCCTACGCAAATGGCTTTCACCTTTCTGCATAGACACAATAAGAGCCTTGATTTAAGGTATGCGTTAACTCTATTTTATGAGTGTTAATTGAAAGCCGAAATTAGGGTTGTGGAATTAGAGAGAAAGCCTTCCAAAGAAAGGTTGTACCATTGTTGTCAACTCAACAATGTAACTTGTTTTGTATGTGCAAGCTAGAACGAGCCATTTAATTTCTAGTTGGGATCCCTATTGTTCATCCAAGCAATGGAACGAGTAGGAAAATTGTTAGTGGCTTCTTTGAAAATGAAAAAGATAAGATGATGTTCTCTGCTGCTGTTGTTTTAGGTAGTGGAGTCTCAAAAAAAGAACTGAAGGATAATTTTACATATTTTCCATGGATGTCATGTACCATTCTCCTTATATTGGTGTTGATTTTGTTGTTAAAAGTATAGTAGATGAGTTATGTTGGAAAAATTACATGTTGGTTGTGAATTTGGTTTGTTTTGAACTTAGTTTGATAGTAGTTATATTGATTTGGTTTGTTGTAAATTTACTAATGTTAATTTGGTTGGTTGTGAATTTAGTTTGGTAGCAATTAAGATGTAGTAGTTTTGTTTATGTAGTAGTTTAGTTTTGGTTGTGAATTTACTTATGTTGATTTAGTCTTATTTGGAAGCCAGTCAGTTTAGATTTGAAATGATCTTACGTATTGGAAGGTTTATGTTGCCCTTTTCTTTTGTGTTGGAAGGTTATCTTGAATAGTTTACATTATTACTATTGTTAATATAAAATCACTTAAAATACTTAAAAAACCAAAAAAGGAATTCACAGAAGAAGTATTCATATGGTAATGAAAGTCTAAAGCTTGATTGTCATAAGTGGTTCAATGTGAGGTTTGAGATAATTGCAAGTTTAAAACAAAGTAAACAAGATGATTCCTGAAAATAGCAACAAACCAGAACAGAAGACCAAAATAGCTAAGAAATAGCAAAAATAGATTAGCTAAGAAACAAGGAAAAAATTAGTAGCAAGCAAGCTAAACAACAAAAACCAGAAGCAATAGCTAGATAACCAACAGTGACCAAGCTGAACAGCAAAAAAACCAGCATCAAGCGCGCTAAATAGCAGTAGCAAGTTGAACAGCAAAAAATTAGAAATTAGAAACACGGTGAAAAGAAAAAGAAAAAAAAAACAGAATAGCCAAGAAGCAAAACAACAAACTAGAGTTGCAAATTGTAAAACAAAAACATCAAGTGAGTAGCAAAGCAGAACCAACAAGTACATAATAGCATTCATTAAGGCCAAATACATAAAGATGTATGTTAAGTACATCACAGCATCTATTATGATAAAACATCACTGCCATTATCTTAAAAAGTTTTAAATACCATTATCCAAAAATAGAGTTACATATTTAAATGTTTTAAACATAACAAAAACACTATAGCTTCAGTTCTTATCACTAAGCCCTAGGTCTTTTAGCCATTGATCTATCTCTAATATTTTTCAAGATGTTGACGTAGTTGGTCTCCTAACTCTAATGCTTGATGTAGTGGCGCCACCATCTTGGTTTGAAGTCGGTGGTCTAGCCGCTGCAGATTCACTTCCAACACATGGACTTCTTTGCACCTAACACATAGAGGAAAAAGATTCAAACATTGAACCACTTTTATTGGTAGAAAACATAATGAATTTAGAAAAATGTGATATTACCCTTGTAGAGCCAATTTGATTAGTAGCTACAGTTGGGGTGATTTGTACATTACCAGGTGGCCTTCTCTGCACCTAACACATAGATTATAAAAATTAAACAATCATCCACTACCATTAAGATATAGCAAAAAGATGAAATTACCCTTTTATTTCTGTTTTGTTCACCAGCTCTAGTCGGTGGGCTACACTGTCATTTGCTTGTTCAGTTGCACCTACAGCTTGAGGATACAATTGGGAATTTGGATCTTGCTAACTCAAAGGAGGAGCATCACCATCTGGTGTTAAGACATTAGCTCTAGTAGCTTCATGGCCCTGGTAGCACAAAAACAGAATATAGTTAGCAATATAGTTTGTAAAAAAATTGAGATTCCTAAAAAGAGTTTGCTACGTTGTAAAATATTAAGTTTGGATGAGTTGGGTTGGTGTAACTTCTTTTATTATGCCCTTTTTGGAGGCAATTGCTACATATATGTATGAGGCCCCTCCTACTACTCAAATTATTTTAAATCTCATTTGGGCCTCTTCTCCTCATTTTCTTAGGCCTATCTTTCTTAAGTTTCAAACTTGGTGGTTGTAGAGATTGATACGGTATTTTAATCCACTCCTTTTATCCAAGTGCCCTATGAATCATGTTGTTATGCACATTAAGATAGACTGACTTAGTGTAAAAATAATCCATGTAATCTTCAATCCCATCTCTTCTATCAGCAATGGCTATCGGTGCATGGCAACAGGGGTATCCACATAGTTGAAACATCCCATATGTGCAAGTTTCTTTTATCCAAGTCAACTATTTATTTGTCCAAAAGTGATCAACCTTAAATTCATTCCTTCCACACCACCTTGGAAAATGATGTCTTGCCAAATGTTGTTGTTTGTTTATCCTTTTCAATATATTAGGACAAATCACTTCAGTATACTTTTTCATCCCCTTCCTCCTTTGTTGTATCCTTGTCATTAACCTTGTCCCTGTCCACTCAAATATGGATATAATGGGTTTGTTCCTTGTTTCTAGAATGTTTGTTGAACAACTCACATAAATTATTGGACTTATTGCACTTTGCCCCCCAAAAAAATTTGATTTTTGCACTTTACCCCCCATAATTTGCGTAATGTAGTCGTGCCCCCAGAAACCAGATTACGTATAGCACTTTGCCCCCCAGTCAACTTTCCGATCATTTACTCGCCGGAATTTGATCACGTGCGCCGCATGTGGATTTTTAACCTTTTTTTTTTGCACTTTGCCCCCCTAAAAATTCTTGAAAAGAGCACTTTAACCCCTAAAATTTCTGTAATTAAGTTGTGCCCCCCACTACCAAAATAAGTAGTTCACGTCACTTCGTGGTCAATTTTTTGAGCATTTGTTTACCAAAAATAGGCCACGCCTTGTTTAGAAAAGGTTACAATGTCAATTTTCATTCCAATCTCGCCAACCCTACAACATCAAATGTCCTCTTGCTTACTTTTTCTCCTTTTCTATTTCGAAACATCCGCAATTAGTCATTGTTGATTAACTACTGCTACAATTTCTCCTCTACTTTTAGTGTTTGCACCACCTATGATAAAATACATAAATTTTACCAAACCAGAGGCTAGTCAGATTCCTGTGCAAGTTGGAAATAAAGCTAGGGAAAATTACATTTCTAGTCATGTAACTATGCTTTTTTTTTCTTTTTTTTGTTTTCTTTTTTCTTTTTTCTTTTTTTTTTTTAAACTTTTGGTCATGTATGTATTGGCTTAACAATTTTAGTTATGTAAGTATTAGTAATTTGAAATTTATGCCTAATTTTAATAATTTTAGTCCTATATGTAGTAATATATTTTACAATTTTAGTCCTGTAAATTGTAATAATCATGAAGTTTTAGTCCTATAAGTATGACTAAAACATAGGACTAAAACTACAAACAAGGGACATAAATTGTAAATTATTATTACTTATAGGACTAAAATCATAAAGTCAATATATACAAGATCAAAAGCGAAAAATTGTATTGTTACACGGGAAAAAATATAATTTTGTCATAGAGATTCGTAAAATTAAGGAAGCCAATTCTGAAATGGAAGAGTGAAAAATCACAAATGTTTCCCAACACTATCAAGCCAAGAGAAATAATTCCCCTAAGGCATTGCAATTGCCAAAAAATGAAGGTAGAGAAAATTCTATTGCTAGTGGATTTAAAAGGGATAGTGCCACATCAATTCTAAGGAAACAACAGCTGCATTTGTAATTAATGCTTTATGTTATTTACATGTTTCGATTGATTTATGTACAACAAAGCATCGACGGAAAGGATTACCTAGTGCAAAGCTGATTTAGGCTAGTGGGATTGAAAAAAAAAAAAAAGAGAAAAAAAA
>JACFYI010003722.1:766797-786118 GCA_014898755.1 Handroanthus guayacan
CTGGTCCAGTGTTGTGGGGGGGAGGGGGTGCTCCTCAATTACTCTGTAGTAGTGACCATACCTTGATCCAAGCTTAGATCAGTCAACTCAATTTTTTTCGTATAAAACCCATAATCATTCTTGTTAGCTGTGGAAGCTGCCTTTCAAAACAAATCTTTCAATTCTTAACTCTAAAACTTCTGTTTAAAATTCTGGTACATGTGTCTCAAGCAAAATCTATGTGCAAAGTTTGGAGACAGTTCTTTCAACACCTCAACAAGTCCTTTCTGTCTATCCGAAATAAGAGACCACCTGACAACAGTTTCTAATCCCCTCAAATCCTTTAACAACTTAATAAGAAACCATGTCCAAGTTTCCCTATTATCTAATTGAACAATGATCACGGCAATTGGCCACATATTCTCATTACCATCCCTTCCTATAGCTACTAGTGATTGCCTTGTGTAAGCTGTCTTCAAGAAGCAGCCATCAAGCCTAATTATTGGCCTATAGCCTTTCACATACCCTTTTTTCATGGCCTCCAAGCTAAAATACATTCTATCAAATGTAGGAGCTTTCCTCATTCCTTTCTTCTCAACAATAGTTTACTTTCTGGATTTTGATTTCTCACTGTCTCACAGCACAACTGTGAGTATTGTTGATTATCAAGTCCCAATATTTTCTCTAATTTCTTCTTTTTGCTCTTATAACCTTCTACCCACTCGTATCCACATTGTACTTTCTAGGAATCGTATTCTTCAACTGGTCAATTAGGATAGTTGGATTATCCCTTACAATTTTCTGTACCCTTGTAGCTAAGTATTTGCTCTTAGTTAGCTTGTTTACATAGGATCTAGCACAGGTATGTTCACCTTAATTGTCTTGATTTGAAAAGTAGGCCTACATTGAATAAGTGAAGCGGATGTTTTCCAAGTACGGGCTTCATTCTTGCATTTTGCAGTAATCCTTGCATTCTCATTTCCTATATACTCCAATTCAAATACATTTCACACACAATAATCTCTAAATGCCTCTCTAAACATTGAAGCATTTTTTAACTTCATTCCAACGTTTAAAGTAAATGTATTCATCCTCTGCTCCTCCTTGAAAAATGGATGTTTAGTAGCATCATTATTAGAATTCTCACTTATACTCTGTAGCTCATCCTCATCACCAATATCACTAAACCAACCCTCATCTCATCTGCAAATTGAGTAGAATTTTCACTAGCTTTGTTGGTTTCTCTTTGGTTTCTTTTCTCTATATTTTTAAGAATTTTCTTCAATTTTTTCACCAAATGTCTCTTGCTTGGATTCTTATCCATGAATACATCTTCATCACTGCTTCCTTTAAGATCTTCCAACATCAAACTACTAGAATTAGATTCTTGGTCACTATCATGACCAATTCCTAGTCCTGCCTGCAAATCATCTTTATCAAAATCACTGGATCCTCCACTTGACATCTTTTTTCTAAAATCCTTATCAAATAAGTCATCAAATTCTGATCTTGGATCTTCATCTTCAATTACTTCTTTTCCTTTCCCCTTGCTAGCAGATGATCTAGTTCTGAATCTTTCATCTCTTCGCTTCCTTCTATTGCCCACAACTTGACCGGTTGCATCATGCTCTTCCCATGGCTCATACATTATCTCTTCTTATGGTTGAATATGATTAGACACAAATTCATTTTGCCCAATTTCAACTGTTGTACTTGCATCAGGATGAGATGGTGTACCTTAATTCATTCACAACTTCTTTAGCGACCGATGCATTTGGCTCATTTTCAACTTCTACTTCAACAACCGGTGCATTTGAGTTGATATATTCTTCGTCCACACCAACTGTTGCTAAAATTTGTATAAATTGTTGCATTTATGCCTCCTCAAACTCATTATCAAAGTTAATGCCAGATAAAAGTGTGTTCATTTTTTTTGTTCACATGGCACTAACTTCATATTTTCTTCATTTCTTTCTTAAACAATCAACTTATTTAGAAGAATGTTGCCCTCTAAATCCATTGCCGTCAAAGGATCATCAATTTCTTCAACATATATGTTTATAGGAACCTCTACTTCTTTGTAAGCCTCCACTATCTTTGAAATTTGTAAATCTTCCATACGATTTATAAATCGGTGCCCCATATCTAGTGGATGTCCAAGCACACTGTAATAAAAATGCACATTTGTCTTTTCATCACCACATTTTTCATAAAGTTCATGCAAGTCCTCAAACCAAAATTTGTCCATGTCAACTCCTTCAAAATAGTACTTCACTCTGCCAACATAGCTTATCTATTTACTGTGATCAAAATGGCTTCCTATCCACATGTGTATATCAGCAAACTCACCCATCTAAGATGTCAAAATGCCAAAAAAATTAATATTTAATGGGCCCACATACCATAACTAAAATGAAAAAGGCAATAAGAAGTCAACAACACACATAAATAAACTAATATACTATATTAAAGAGGGAGGGACCACACACAAATATTAAACAAAACTATCATAACCAATAAAAGTAGATTCTAGGAGCCAA
Source organism: Handroanthus guayacan (assembly GCA_014898755.1). Classification (NCBI taxonomy): domain Eukaryota; kingdom Viridiplantae; phylum Streptophyta; class Magnoliopsida; order Lamiales; family Bignoniaceae; genus Handroanthus; species Handroanthus guayacan. The sequence continues at coordinate 769,317 of JACFYI010003722.1, forward strand.
CATGTTTCTTTAAAAAAATCAGCCTTAGAGAATCTTGCTTTTTGCCCCCATACCAATCAACAGTACAACATTGGAAATGAGTAAAAAGACAATTGAAAAGTATAATACCTGCATTTATATGGAGCTCACAACAACATATAAATAAAAAAAATGGAACCCACAACATCATATATTCTTAAACCCTAAACCCATAAAAGAATATAATAAAAAAAGCATGGACCCACAACAGATATAAACAAAAAGCACACAAAATACTATGGAATGCAACTAAAAAAGACAATAATTGAGGAAAAAAAGAGAACGGGTATACCTTTAAAAAGTTTGCCAGAGAGTTGTTAAAAAATACTTCGATTCACCGTAAATCAATTCCAATCTGTTCCTGTCGCATTGATTTTTGGTCAATTATGGTTGGATGTGTGCTTCTATTTAGCATGAAACTTTGGGTCTTCTCATTTTTTCGGTTCTACGGTTGTGAAATGGAGAAAGAATTACCCTTATAAAATGAGGTTAAAAGAAACCTATTTATATAACGGTATTTCTGTTATCCCAAGTAAATATTGTAAAGAATGGGGATGACGGAGGTAGTGAGCTTGCTTTTTAGAAACACATGGAAGGAAGTTGCCTATTTTTTTTTCACGGGGGCAAATTGCTACCTTCCAATTTCACAGCGGGTAAATTGCATTTTACCCGATTGTCATTTATTCATTCATTCAAAAAAAAAAAAAAAAAAAGTGGACGATTCCTTACCCACGAAATTATAGTTCTTGATTTTCTCATTAAAACAAAAAGCACATCCTTAAGAAATTCTGCTACTACCATTAATCCCACATTTCCAACTCGTTGACATTCAATGTAAATGAAGATGATCTTTTTCCCTAAAATTTTTGTTGTTGTTGTTTTTCTTATATTTTTCTAAGGCATGGCATTCTCAACTTATATCTAAATACACACAAGTTTTTTCCTAGTACTTGACTATGTTGTTAATGGTTCAGGGATAAGAATTTCAATTTTGGCGATAAGGTTTGTCAAAAGAAAAAGATACCACCGATACAATGATTACGGGCAGCAGTCCACCTCCAAGGTTGGATATGAAATGGAAAACCTCTACCATCTCATTTTCACAAAACATGTATTCTCAAGTTGAGAAAAACTTGAACCAGTAGAGGACGCTCCTTTACTTTTTTGATAGTCCACACTTCGAGTAAGTTCAAACATGAAAGTAGAGGTACATGGATATTAAACAAAGAAAGATCTAAATGAGTAAAAATTATAGTGCAAATGTGCTTTAATTTGATGGTGATCACCAAACATATTAACCACTTTTTTATTTTTTTTAGCTCAATATATGAAATCCATAGAAAAATAGAAGGAGCTCCCACATATTTTTCTTAGAACTGATGGTGATGGTCTCCAAGTTGATATGAAAAAAGAGAAAATATTTAGAAAGGTCTTAGACAAGTTTAACTCCCACATAACAGCTCCACATTGTTGTGCTCCTTTAGCGTGTTAAGTATGTATGGGAGAAATCGGTATTTTATGGGAGAAAATGTACTATCTTGTGAATTAAATACTTAAGAACTTTTGTTTTTTTATCCATTTGAAATTATTTCTAGTGTGCCCTACAATTGTTTCAATTTTTCCGTGAGTGAGTTCGAACGTGAAAGTAGAGGTATGTGGATACTAAACAAAAAAAAAATTAAATGAGTAAAAACTATAGTGCAGATGTGCTTTAATTTGATGGTGATCACTAAACACATTAACTATTTTTTTTATTTTTTTTAGCTTAATATATGAAATTCATAGAAAAACAGAGGGAGCTCCCGCATATATCTCTTAAAACTGATGGTGATGGTCTTCAAGTTGATATGAAAAAAGAGGAAACATTTAGAAAGACCTTAGACAAGTTTAACTCCCACGTAACAACTCCACATTGTTGTGCTCTTTTAGCATGTTAAGTATGTATGGGAGAAATTAGTATTTTATGGCAGAAAATGTACTGTCTTGCAAATTAAATGCTTAAGAATTTTTATTTGTTATCCATTTGAAATTATTTCTAGTGTACTCTACAATTGTCTTAATTTTTTCTTTTTGTGTATTATTTGTGAGAATTTTTTCTATTTTTCCCTTTCTTTTTAATTCCCATAGACACTAAATGCAGTTTGGTATAAATCAAGGTTGTTAGGATTAATTGTTTCACATTTGGCTTGATGAAATAATCAGTTGGGACTGTTTGGAGTTTACCTATTCAACAGAGTTTTCGAGGGCATATTTTGCTTACTGACCAGAATACAGGAAATAATTTTGTAATCTCCCATTTTAGCTTGTTACAGTCAATGTTGTTATGTACTACACATTTTAAGTTCATCCATGAATTGGTCAAGATTTGACCCGAGTCCAAGTCTCATCTAGGTGTAACTTCTGGCTTTTTTATTAATTGCGCTTTGTTTTTTAGAATCAACCTCTAATTGTATTGACCTACTAGGCCCTGAACTAAACCTAGATAGGTCCTATCACTAAAAGCGCAAATTATGTGGCAATTAATAGTTTCATCCCTTTATATATATATATATATATATACATATGGTCTTTTGTGAGATATAGCAAACTAGAATATATACTCTTTTCTCATATTTATTATAACAAACCAGGAGCGGCCATCCTTAGGCTGGTAATGCTACCTGTGAGCAGGCGGACCTCTATCGAGCTAACAGAAATATGAGGAAAATAACTAAATAACATATTAACGTATTTATACAACTTCAAAGATCCTCCCTATCTATTACAAACTATAGTCTAAAGATTACAAGCCCCAAAAGCTAAACATAATATAATGTACAAACTTCTCAGTCTAATACAATTTTAATAGTTACAAGCCTTTTACAACATTATTCATGTAAAACCATCATACTAAATCAAAGTAAAAGAGCATTAAATCAAACTAGTGAGCTCTAGATGCTTACTCACCTACACATGATAACATATTTAAATAAGCCCACTAATTTAGTAAGAATTATAGCTATGGAATGGTAAAGGAACAGGAAAATCCAACATATGGGTAGAAAGGCAACAAGCACATTAGATGGAATAAAGCATGCCAAACGGTTGTGACTCTCTCATACGTAATTATGAACAAGTAGCTCGACAAGAGCGTAAAACAAGTCAAAGATGTATAACAAGTCACACGATCATATAGCAAAAGCAAAACTAGTATTTGGTGGATCTATCACCCTTATAACTTTTATTAAACACAATCCTTATCCTTCCACAGGGTCCTTCCCTCGAGTGGCCACTCGAAGGGATAACCCAACTAATAATATGACACTGTCAATGTAACACGTGTCATAAACTAGTTATTGAAAAACCTACCTTCAGGCTTCCACTGAACTATCTAAATGAGAGGAAGCTTAGATCAACCGTCGGCCCGATACCACCTGACGTTCCTTCTGAAACTTCCTAAAAGCTCATCAAACAAATACACAATAGGTTACGAAGGTAATAACAATCATTCAAATTAAATAAGCAAAGTTTCAAATAAGGTTCGGATGTTGTCAATCAAACTAATACACAAAAGGGTTTCAATGGTAATGATAATCGTATGAATTAGAATTTTCAAAGTTCGAATGAGGTTCGGACATTATCAATCAATTTAGATCGAATTTTGGATACGTAAATTATATTTTGGATTCAGGAGAGCTTATTGAAGTGATATATGGATATAAAAAGGCAAAATGGATTCAAAATACGTTAAAAAATATTTTGGAGCAAGCGCCAACGCGCACGGAGTGGGCACAGATGCACCAAAAATAGCCTAGGCCACTACCTTGGGCGCTGTTGCCTTGCCCGATGATTTTTTCCAACTTGTCGAATTTTTTTTTTTTATAAACTCCTCATGATAGTAGACCTCCAAATATAAAAAATTAAGCTTAGTTTATTCTACTCATCATCAGGATTTTTAATTTTCAAGTTTTGGAAGAAGTTTTGCAAAAATGCCAATTTTTGTGTTCTTAGATTTTTAATATGTTTTAGTATTTTTTTATTCATAATTTTAACTCCAACAAACTTCCAACATACACAAGGAAGTAATAGCATGTAATAAAGCCAAGAGTTTAATAGGAATAAGTGTCCAAAGTAATAAAATATTCATGTAGCTTTATCAACATAATTCATCAAATTCTCCCAGGGAAAATGTTCAGAACAAAAATTTCATTCCAAAGCAAGTATCAAAGGAAGAAGAATAGCTATAACTCTTACCTTAATCCCTTGGTCACAACCTAAATATGCTCCAAACAAATCACCTAATCATTCGATATTAAAACCTCTTCGTTAATCATATTTTTAAGAACAGCAGTCTCTATTTCAAAAATTTTATCTCAAAATTCCTAATATTAACTGTGAAATTTACTTCTACAATTATCTTAACTCGATAATCTTTCTAATGGTGGCTTCTAATCTATGATCCAACGGTCGAATTTTCGTCTATACCCATTCAAAATTCTTCCATTGCCAGCACTTTTATTCTCGGTAGAATGGACATGGTATCTTTCCTCAACATTTTCACTTCTTTTTCTCATGTTTTTGAGTAATTCTTGATTCTAACATTATCTACAGTTGATAAAATTTCTAATGGTATATAATATGAGCCAATTTGATAAGATTAAGGTGGATTTTGGAGCTTTAAAAGTTGAAGGTAAAGTAATGGACAATGACGGATCCGAGAACAAGGCCTTTGTGTGTGTGTGTTGAGATTCAATCTTGAATTTTTAATTTTCAATACTTCTATCCCAAATCTACATATTATTCTAAGTAAATCTTCAAGATCCTAAATCAATCAATATAATGGTCTCAAGGTAGAAATGAAAACTTATAGAAATTATGAATCAATCAAAATTCTTACCTCTTTAGCTAATTCTCAAAGTGGTGATAGCAACCTTTTCAAAATTTAACCAAGTCTTCCTATAAATTAAAACCATGAATTAGTTAATCCTTATTCTATTAAGCCTTAATCATAAAATCTTAATCAAAATTTGAGAGCTTACCAAGTGACAACCTTACTTCTTTCCCTTGAAGTTGATAGTTAAAAGATAAAGTTTTTTAAAATGGAAAACAAAATTTCTTTAAGTAAGAAGAGAAGCAAAAGGCGAGAAGAGAGTGAAATGGCTTGTCTTGAATTCAAATGAAATTTTATAGAAATAAAAAAAGGGATTCATTTGGTATTTTCCCTTTGTTTGTTCTCATCCGTAATTACTTGGTGGAAATTAAAGTGGATTAAAAAAAAATAAAAGATCCAAAGAATTAAAGGGTGTTGCCGACCATGAGAGAGTGTGTTTGTGTGTGTGTGTGTCTTCATTTGTTTTCATTTTAATACATATAATTTGAAGAATTGGTTGGACTTTTGGGCTAAAATTCTCTTTTGGATTAAAATAATGTATATGATAATTTTCGGGCGTAAAATAAATTTTTTGGAAGTGGTAAAATATTTTCAATTGTGAGAAAAATCTCAAAATGTTGAAAAATCATCTACCGAATAAATTTTTTTTAAAAAATATTGTAAAAATATTTACTGATTCAAAGCGATGAATTTAATTTTAATTAGGAGAATTCTCTCATTTTAAAATTTAATTAGAAAAATTTTCGGGTTATTACACAAAGGCTGCATGTTGCTATAAATTCCATGGGATTCGGGACCATGACAAGATTTCAAATAAGATCACTGGAAAGTGTTTGTTGTCTTGGATCATTAATTGTTTTGACGTCAAAATAAAAAAAAAAAGTTTCAATTCATGGAAAGGAGTTGAGCATAATGCTAGAAGTTGTCAACCAAGCCCTTGGTATCTCTCATATTAGCAAACCATTATCAACCCTAGTTGGAAGCCAAGACCATATTTGAAGAAAGAGGCAAGGTAATTGACTGTTTAACAGTTAGTTAATCACAGAAAAAATTATCATGGAACTAAACTAGCATTTTTATGTTGGTTAAAGGCGAAAAAATTGGATAGTCAAGTGTCTAACTGGAAGTTGCCTGCAATGTTTTTGGTGTCTTTAAAGCTCCATATTATTCATGTAAAATCTTATTTATGCATTCATAAATTGTTGTCCATTTCTAGTTCAATAGCATGCCTTGTTTATAGGATTTAGCATTAGAGATAATTGGATGGATGAGAAAATCCAATTAATTGTCTTTAGATCGGTTCACAGTTTTACTGGCCCACTATCATGCTGCAAAACTATTAGAATTCCAATTAATGATCTTCATAGTCACTAGTTTGTGGCAATAATTGAAGTTAATAGACAAATTGTTCATAATTGCCGATACAACTGACGTAACGAGAAAGAAATACGGCAGATTAATTTACCAAAACAAACGGTAAAATATGATATATGTAAATGTGGTAATTTTACTCAAAAAGTCATTTTAAATAATACATATTGGTGATGTTAGATTTCTTGACTAGAGCAAATTGTGGATCAATTTGGTGACTCTTACACGCATAATGCAGCGTGGTCGATCTTCAAATTCCAATATTAGGTCATCATGTCATAACAAAAGAGTGGGTACTCTTGTGCGCTGATCATATTTTTTTGGAAGAACTTGTCATATTTTTATTAGAGATTTATGTATTTACAATTTTGAGTGAAAATTTATGGATATGATTGTGGATAGTATGTATGTCTAATGATGATTTATCCAAGTGCATGTTCTAAGTTGTTGTATGAGGTAAGTAATTTTTTTTCATAATTTTGGTGTAAATATGATATAACTACGACCATTATTAATGAAAATGCCATGCAAGAGAAGTCTATCTTTGCAAGAGTAGTAAATATGTATTGTTTTAAAGAGAATCATGTTAAAGGATAATAATTTTCTTTTCTTTTCTTTTTGAAAGTTGATTATGTAACATATGTTAATTAGCTTGCCAAATGGTTATCAAATTACTTTCTACAAGGGTAGAGCATTTAAACATGTATGTGTTTTCTTTCACGAGATAAAGATGGATGGTCTAGTACGGTATAAAGTGTGTGAGCATTTTCTCACAAATCTAGACATGGTTGGCTTGATGGCAGAGGATGTAAGTGACTAGTACATGGCCCTAACAAATGCCGACAGAGAGATAAGCGAAGGCATGCAGCCAAAATTATATCTTATAACATCAAAATATCCACAAAAGGAATACATTGCTATTGCGGACGATCTTACAACAGTGGTTGGCGCCGATATTGCTATGGATAAAAGAAGGTTATATTTTAAATTTACATTTGAAATGCCAGATGAAGACAATAAGAATGCGTCAGGCTATCCAAGTAAATCGGAAACTTTGTTTAATTTTGTGATTTGGTTGGCCCTTTGTTTACTCTAGGCATATGGGTTAATATTTTTTTATGTATATTTATTTAATTTTTATAGACATTTAGGGCCATCTTGGAACTATATGAACTATATGAATTAAGTTTTTTACGAAACTTAGGGTAATCTAGGCCAATATTTTTTTATGAAAGAACTATATGCCAGACTATCCAAGTGGATAGGCAGGTTTTATATATGAATCTCCTATCTTCACTCATTGACTTAAATCTCATTGACAAAAAAAGCTAATTCAATGGAATTTGAATACAAAGGAATCAATAATACTTTATTATAAATTAACATAAACCCATATCTTAGTGAAATGCAAAGTCCTGATGTTATGTATGAATCTTTTAACTCTACTCATTAACTTTAAATCTTATTGACAAAAAAGCTAATTAAGTGGTATTTTGGATTGACATAATCTTATTTTTTGGCCTATAGTTAAATGGAATTATAAATAGGTGAAAATAGCTTCTAACAATTCAATGTTTCATTAAAAAGGTATCAATTAGCACAAATTGTAATCATTAGAACATGTGACACTTGAAATTGTCAACACGTGAAGATTAAGCAAATAAATGGAGTGGCAGTTGCTTCACAATTATACATTATTTTGCATTACTTAAGTTTCATGTGTTGTGGTTGTAGTTTCCATTTTGCAATATTATTTCCTTAACAACATATCAAATGGTACATGCTTCAACGAAAACAAAAGATAATATAAATATTTTTAATATAATTATAAAATATAAGTTCAGCAATTCTCTAGTCAAGATGCAAAATAAGCAGAAAAAATTAATGACAATACTTCATTAAATTCATCGTCCAAATCATTATAAGTAGACTAAATTTCAACATATTTTCTTAAGTGCTAGTTTTATCCAATTCACTCAATTATCAGAGAAAAGTTTCATCCAATTCGCTCACTTGGTCTAACAGAAAAGTCTGCACTTGTTGAATCATCTTCATCAAAATTTTCCTCAATAATATATCATTGAAATACTTGGACAACGTGTTCCTTGTACTAGAGCTCCACTATTGAGACTTATTTGCAACTGCCGCATGCTCATTGAGGCAACCCATCGTTTTCTTTTTCTCAATAGTTACTTTGCGTGTCACCCGTTTCTGATTTGTACACATAGTAGCTTCATGACTAGTCTCTCTATAGGTTAAAATAATGTGTATGGACATTTACAACAACATGACATCACAAATCTACATAATATGGCCAAAATTCTAACACAACTTATAATCTAAATTAAACTAATACAATGTATAATAAAACTCACCTACATTGACCATAGTTTTGAAACTTTGACCCAGGCGCTCCCTTGATGAAATCCTTTGGGATCACGCAAGTCATACAACAAATTCATTATTGCTAATTCAATACCTAAAACTACGTTCTCACTATTTGTACCAACTTGGGAACCTATGCTACATCTTCTTGTGCGTAGTCCGTAGCAATACGCAATCGCTTGGTGTACTTCTCAGTTGCCAACATTGATTGAGATGCTTATAAGCACAAATTCATGGCTTCTTTAAGTAGCTTAGCAAACCTCAATCCCTGTGGTTCTTCATCTAGAAAAGATACATAGAAAATACCATGCAACTCCATGCCAATTTTTACTGTCCACCGCTTACTCATACACACATCAATAAATTTTGTCTCTCCTAAATACTTCAATGACGAAAATATATGCCTACGTGACAAACTATCAAACTCCAACATGAGACAATCACATAATAATTTTCCAGATAGCCAATCTACACTTAACGTTACAACTACAAGAACCAATTTTATCATAGCTACCAAATTTAAAGGAATAAACGCCACCCCGTTCATTAACTAAGTCCTCTAATGGAAGAGCTTGCTCTTCAACAAATTTTTTAAGCACAAAAGAGAATACTTTATTTGTGTAAAAAGATGCAACTTGCCTCTCTAGTATCCTCAATGTAGTGTCTTTAATCATTGGTACTGATCTCTCTCAATCCTCTTGATTCTCAAAGCGTTTGGCTCTTAATTTTTCCACTGTATTGTGATAATGTGTCAAAAGCTTCATAATCTTGAAACCCTGGTTACCGAATAACTTAAACAATGCATTTAAAGACTGGCATGTTGGGTAGTACTTATCATTCCCATGAAATGTCTACGGTAATATGCATCACTCCATAATTATCTTTTTCTGTAAATATCGATCACCAATGGATGGTTTACAATTTCATGTTTCTCAATCAATAACACCTAAGCAACCTCAAACTCCTCAATCGAATAATTCTTTTTTAATGAAGTACCAAAATCTCGAGTAAATTGAGGAATCTTATTATTATTCAAGCATTACGCTCAAAATGCCAACTGGAAATTCTATGTTTTGCCTCTGAGCATTCCAATTCAATAGCTATGTGCATGGCATCTTGGTCAATTAGAATAGACTTTAGCAAAAGTCCACCCAGAGCTACATGAAATTTCTACAAAAGCCTATGATAAGAATCCACAGTCTCAATAAATAACAAAGCACCACCAAATATGCAAGTGTAGAGATGGTTGTTTACGCCACATATCACATAGGAATGTCGATAAGTGTTTGTTTTATATGTGCTGTTGAAGACCAATTCATTTAATAACAATCTAAAGTCAGCACTTGACATTTCATCAGTTCAAAATAGCTTTGTAAGTGTTTTTTCATGCCAACCCTCTAACTAAATACTAAATCTTTGTCACTAAACTTCATTGCTTCAAGTGAAGTTAATACACAATTAGCATAACCCTATCTCACTTCCTCTATCCGCTCTTTATTAAGGTAGTTGTAACCATATTTGCAACAAAAATAAAGTTTACTGGGACCACCTTGCAAATACTCCATAAAGTCCATTGCTTTGCCAGCTCTAATACAAGAACAAGTCAGCTCATTCAACAATGATTGAGCATGTGTTGTCAAAGTCCTAGTAGGTTTACAAGAAAATTCAAAGTCAACAATTATCATATACAACTTATCAAGAAACGATTCTACTGAAATGAGCACAGAACCTGTTCCTTTTAGAACTATGTGCAATCTTTGTAGTCTCCAAAGGTTGGTTGTGATGAGGATTGGCATTAGTTACTCTATAAAGGCCATCATTGATGTCGTGGACAAAGCAAATACAAGCTTCACATCTATACCTAGTTTTAGGTTTGGGCTTTCGAATTCAGTATGTGCTTTCATTGAAAGGTGGTTGGAATCCTGCTCTTGAACAAACAAATCCTCTATTTTTTACATTTTGCTACCCTTTTTGTTTTCCTTAAGGGATTATCGAACATTGGATTCCATTTTAGTTACATAATCAATATAAAGTTGGTTATCTTCATATACATTATTGAAATCTAAATATAAAATCATTGAAAGGTTTGTCCAATCAGACGAATCGCATTTTTCCCGTGCATTAGCATTTATATTTACATGGTCATTCCCTTCACTAGCAGTAGCAAGCATACGACTGTCCTGTTTCTCTTCTTAACAAGATTTATGCCACCCTTCAATATTATAATCCACCTCAAGCATTTTGCAAATAGTATCACAATTTTATCAAATTGAAGTCAATAATTGGTTGCAAAATGGAGTTTGATTAACTCCAAAGACCCTTAAATCCCAAATTTTGAAGGATTCCATGTCAGCTTAAACCAGAACAACACACATTCAACAATTGTATTCGGTGCCCTAATGCTCTATCTAGAGTTCTAGTTCTTGTTCTTCTTTTTTTTTTTACTTATTTTCTGCCTTTGACACTCGAGCAATGGTACTTGCATCCTCTAGTACCTATTCTAAGGGCATTTTCTTAATCTTTTTCATTTTTTGGATCTTTTGTTGAGTTTATATGCTTTTTACACACAAAGTAACAATGTCAGCACAATTGATATTGCCCAATATCATGCTAAGAAATAGCACGAGTATAAAAATAATGCAAATGTAGAATTATCATCTATGTTACCCTCTAGGTTCACAAACTAATTAGATATGAACGTACAACCGATTGCGATTTAATTACGAAAAAATAAGTACTTTAACTAACTAAACTCTTTTTATTAACTACTCTTAAATTAATCTATATTAACTTCAAAAATACCTAATCTTGATGAAAAATGTTCTAACTTTAAATCATGTAGCCCAACCAATTAGATGAATTAATTCTAATATAAACCTGACCACTTACGAGTACCATGCAAATACGATCCTTCCATTTTATATTGTCCTGATTATAGCCTAAGATTAAGACATTTGTCGAATCCTTAATAGCCTCAATAACTATAAATCTACTTTTAATGATCGGTTCATTTCATCTCTTTTGTGGAAATATCTTTCCAAATTGTCCCACCACCTTGTGCAACAATTTCAGAAACCAAGCATCATAGAAAGCATAGGAAATCAACTCATTTTACAAGATAAGCTAATAGTTAATTTGTTGGAACTTATGTACCTCCATGTCATATAGAGATGGCAAAACAGGCCGCCCGCCCCGTCCCACCTTGCCACGGGTTCCAGTTAAATGAAGTGGGTTGAATTGGCCTGAATTTAAAGAGTTGACATATGCCTTGCCCGCTATGTCCCATAGCGGGTCGGCGGGTTGGCTCACTTTTTTTTTTCCTGGGATTTTAAAATTTGAACATCAAAGCTATGAGTTTGAACTAATATACATCACAATTATCAATTTACGAAATAAAGTTCAAATTAATTGCCTTTACTTCAAGTCTTCAAAATGTTAAAGCTAAAATACTAAATCATATCCAAGTTCAACAATTTGTCACGAAAAGCGAAATGACATAATAAGACATTTTCTGTGATGTTACATTACAATACGTAAAAAAAAAAAAAAAGCCTAGGGTACTATTGTTTTTAGTCTTCCACGTCAACAACATTTGAAGCACCTTTGAAAAAAGTTTCCTCCAATCTCGAACCACTACCATCAGCATCATCAACACCTTCATCTATAATTACAATTCTTCGTGCAACAAAAATAATCCATTAAATTGACATACTAAATTATTAATACAAATACAATTTGAAATATATAGAGGCTTAGATTAAGAGAATTACCATTGGGAACGAAACCATGTAATCAATTGCAGGTACAAATTAAAGCTTGGACATTTTTAGGCAAAAGACGACTTCTATATTTATTGAGAACACATGCACCAATGCTAAATGCCGACTCTGGGGCCATCGTTGTGATAGAAATGCTTAACACATCTCGTGCCATAACAGATAAATTTGGAAAGCGATTATTAATATCTCTCCACCATTGCAACACATCTAGATCTTCAAATAGTCAAAATCTAGATTTGGCTCATCTAGATAAATATCAAGCTGTGACTTTCCAATCTTGGTGGCATGTTGATGATTAAACATTTTCAATTCCTATCACATTTGAAAATTGAAAAATAAGTAAATAAAAGCAAGATTAGTAAGCTTCATCAATAAAATAAACAATATTCACGTTGTTTTACCAAATACTAAATAAAAAATATAGATTAACTTACACATGATTGATTCTGAGAAGCGCTTGCAATATTAGAATTGGGAGAATTCTTGTTTGCATAATTTTCAAATAGCTTGTACTAGTTGCTCTTCACATATTCAAGTTTTCCATCACAAGTACTTAAATCAATCTTGGAATAACAATACGCCAATGAAGTAAACTTCATGCGTGGGTCTAGAACTGCTCCAATTACAAGTGTAACACTATACTCATCTCCATATTTCTTGAACTTCTCCCACATTCTTCTAGCCATTTCCTTGGCAACCCCATCTTCACTACTTAAATTCTCTCTCAAAACACATTCAATTTTCTAAACTTGTAGAAAATACAAGTTAGAAGTAGGATATGGCGTTCCAAATATTAAATTAGTGGTATCATAAAATGGCAATAAAAGCTCATAAATATTTTCCCGTCTTTTCCACTCATCTTCAGATGGACAATACTTCTAATTCCTATCATTTAGTTGTAGACTAGTGAATGCCCGTCAGTATTTCAATGCACTCTCTAGCATCAAGTATGTCGAATTCCATCTAGTAGGAACATCTAGACATAAACCAACTCCAGTGTCAATCCCTCCCACTTGGTCAACGCATTCTTCAAACTTTCTCATTCTACTCTCCAATCTCCTTACATACTTGACACTTTCTCTAATTTTAAACAAAGAATCACTACATACTTTTAATCCTTCTTGAACAATAAGATTCAATATGTACGCTGAGCAACATATATGAAAGAACTCGCCATCACATAACAATCAATTTTGCAAACGAAGTTGGTTTTCCAAAGTTTCTTGCATATTATCATTGGCTGATGAGTTATCTAAAGTAAGAGAAAAAATGTTTGACTCCATTTCCCAATCTTTTTAAGGCAACTCATATTCGGAGTGAAAAGGAAGCATATGACAAAAATTAAGAATTTTGTTATCCAAGATCCAATTTTCATCAACAAAGTGCACAGTCAAACATATGTAACTCTCTATAGTGTAAGATGTCCATAAATCAGAAGTTAAAAATATCCTATCAGGAATGTTGGCCATAGTTTTTTTTTTTTCAGTTTCTCCATCTCTTTCATGTAAATATTTAACATATCAACCTTAGTAGTATTTCTAGATATAGGAACTACATCTGGATTCGAGTATTTTATCCAACTTCTAATTTTTGCATACTCTACAAAGTTAAAAGGCAAATCATGATCAATAATAGCTACAGCACACATCTTACGAGATACCATTTGGTCTATCTTTTTAGACTTCAACTTTCCTTGAACATCTACCATCATCTGACCAATATCATCATATTTATAAGTTTACACTTTGATATATGATGATTTAAAGATGTTGTTCTATATGCTTTTCCACCAACTTTATACTCTTGTTTACATGCATTACATATTATCCTATCTATTCCATCTTTCCTCGGTCCTTTATTGGTAAAATATTTCCAGCAATCCGAAGTCAATGACCTTGATTTTCTTTTCTTACTTGGTTCAATAGATTGAGCATCCCTATTCTTAACATCAACCCCTAAATTTTCCATATTGATACTATTGGTGGTTAATTTCATTGTAAAATTAATCTGAAATAACAAAATTCAAACATAATTTATTACACAATTCAAGTTTAAGTTGAATTAAAATTTGGATATTTACCATGAATAATTGAACAAATAATACACTAAAGGGCGATTTTTTAACTTCCCTTGTGGCCAGGGAAATGAAAATAAAAATAACCAATTTTTTTAGGAGTGTTGTGCGGCAAGGGGGACTGAGGCAGCTGGTTAGTGGCTAGGGTTTGGAGTGAAAATGGTAGAAAGAAAGAAGGGATAGTCAGACACTATAGAGATAGATAGGAATTTGTTATTTGTTTGCCATTTAATAGGCGGGTAGTGGGCCTAGTGGCTAGCGGGCTTGCGAATGGGCTAAACCTAGTGGCCCTTTTCCTATTAAATCCATGCTTTATTAAAAATAATAATAATAATAATTTTGAAATAAAAAAACTCTAACCCGACAGGTCAACCCATTATGGGCGGCGAGTTAAATGAGGTGGGCAATTTAACTTGACTTCTAAATGGGTTAAAAATACTCAATTTGTACTGCCAAATTGGCGGGTTAAACGGGCCAACCCAACAGGTTGGATCCAATTTGCCATCTCTAATGTCATAGTATAGTAAGCCTAACAAACACCCCATGCAACCAATGAAAAAGTCGGAATGTTTATCAAAGCCTAAACACTTATACACAAGGTAACCATGGAACCTCAAATCAACAAACAAATCATATGCACTATCATAAACTAGAGAATTTCCACCGCCGAAATGCCATTATGGTTATGGATTTCTCTAGTCAAGCCTTTAGTGAACTTGTTGTTAGATAGGCATCCATTAACGTGCACCAATGTTTCCACGTTGTTTGCCTATGAAAGGAAACAACTCCCAACTCTTTGGTGTATACATTGTTAACTTAAGTTTATCTGAATGTAAGGTGTACTCATGTCAATGATTTTATGACTTGTAATATTCTAAAATTATGATCATAAAGACTTACTTTATAATTATCATCATATGCATAATCAGTTCTTGTAGTCTATTTTGATCTCAAGGACTTCATCTGAATGCATTCATAAAAATATAATACGCAATATGAACATAGCCTTTTATTGCATGTTAAAGAAATATGATTATATTACAAAGAGTAGTTAACAAGCTATTTTCAAATTGTTGCAGGCACTAATCGAAGACTCGGCCCATCTCTTGACAATTCCATGCAAGGCACTTTATTAAATTACTCATTGAGCACCCTAGGGCCATTGTTATTAGCAAAGTAGTGTAGAATTCAATTTCTTTAATTTCAATATTAGCAGAGTGTTGGGAAAAAGTCCCCATACAAATGAAGGAGCATAATCAATAATCAAAGAGATAGAGCATCATCTTGGGCTTTGAAAATTTGCAATGATGTGAAGAATTTGGAATTGGGTAATTTGGAGATATGTGGGGCACCTGGGGTAATTTGTAGTGAGATATCAGTTTAGAATGATATGAAGCAGGACTTCAATTTTTGAGCAATGAGAGAGAAGCCGGGAAAGAGAGTGGGTCTCTATTTCAAGAAAAGTGAGTGATCTAGGGTTGGAGATGAAATCAAGTGAGCCGCCGGGGCGCAATGTTTTAGAGGGTTTGTGGGCCCAAAAAGGTTGTGTCTCTTAATAGATATAAAGCTCGCAGACTGGGCCAACGAGAATTAATTTGGGTTGGAGTGAACTATACGCCTATTATTTGCAAGGTAAGCTGGGTCCAATTTTCATGAGATAAAATGTGACCTAGCTATGGTAAAGATAAAGAACTTACAGAGGCATCCTTTTGAGGGCAGATAGTGTTGAGAGTCCAAATTTCAAGGTAGGGTTGTTTAGCTTGTTTTGGGAAAAGGTATGTTGGTTAGGGATATCAAGTGGTAGGGTCTTTTGGATAAGATCACTTAGGTGAATGTTGGATAGAGAGGCATTAGATGAGTCAACGATGGAGTGAACGAGCTATAAAAGGGTAGGAGAGTGAGTATTAGGGGTGGGCAGGGGTGGGGTACCCCCATTGCGGGTACCCCTTAGGGTAGGGTATCCCCGGGGGTACCCCCAAAATTTCCCCATAATTTTATATGTGTAATTTTTTTATTCACTTTTAGTTAAGTAAATCGCACATTGATATACTCATTAGTGACTTAGTAAACTAAAAATACTGTAATTAAGATATTAAGCTCTTTTACGAATATATAATTTACGAATATATATAGTAAAATAGAGAGTTATATCTAATAATGTCGAAATTTATTGCAATTTTCAACAATAAAACTCTCATAATCATTTTATCGAACACATTGCAAGCACTCAACATTTATTCCTAACTCAACGCAAAACACTCATTTATTCCCACAATGAATTGTTATTTCTTTTTATTAAGAATCC
>JACFYI010003722.1:786218-815253 GCA_014898755.1 Handroanthus guayacan
TTCAATAGAGACAGAAATAGTAAAAAAATGCCACGAAGGAGACAACTTGACCACAAAAAGTATAAATTATCCCAACCACTACAAACTCTAGACCACCAGCTTTAACGCAGCAACAAAGAACAACATATTCTATACAAGTAAAACATACAACTCATTACTTTTTGAAAAGAAAAAGAAAAAGCAAAACTTAATCTCTGCACATGTGGGGTCTGAATCTGGACTTTAATATTCACAAATAAAAAACATAACATCCCCACACAAAGCACAAAAATGTATCTACTGATATATATTTAATAGATATTTAGTAAGAGAACTTACAGTAGAATGGTGGGGGCAAATCATTTGACTTCGAATCTCTCAATGACATCCTCCCTCACAAAAGCGTAGATCTTCCCTTCCTTTCTCTAATGATTCAATTTCGGTGTGTGACTTTGAAGATTTAAGGTTTTTTTTTCACTTTGAAGAAGAAGAGTACAATGTGCGTCTATTGTGGCTCGATTGAAATCTGCCCCCTTTCTTCCCTCCAAAATATACATTTCCATCTTTGCCCTTGTATTTTCCCCCCAAAATGAGAACCCTAACAGCGAGACGTTAAAATACTCACGGAATAGGGTTTGAGGACTAAATGTGAGAAAAAAAGGAACTTACTGTCCTTAATGTGAGACAAATGAGATCGTTGGGACCAAAAGTGTACTGGGCCTAAGTTATGAGACCAAAAATGCGATTTTCCCGTCTTTTTTCTGATCAAGCATTCCACAGAAATACAAAAATCACATAAACGTTCATACTAGATCGAAATGGATAGGTTTTGGTCTAGGCTTGGCATAATAGAGATGGACTGCACCAATAATTTCTGTAAATCTATTTCCACCATATTCTTTAGAAATTTTTACTATTTGAGCCTCTCGAGTCAAATATGCACCTGGATGAATTTACCCACCTGGTTGCCCACCTTTTTAGCCATCTCAAATGTCATAAGCTTTACAAGTAAATTTATCAATGCGCGCACCAAATATAGACATCCACAAGGAGATGGATTTTGAACGCTTTTTAACCATTCAAAGCGAGCCAACTCTAAAATCTCATATCTTTGTGGACTTGACTTGGCGGGATTAGAAGACTTCTTGAATAGTTAGTGAATTACTAAAGTAAGACTTCAAATCTAGATAAGACTCGAGTAATATAAATAGTTTAATTTGTCATTTATTTGGATTATCTTGGATCTTCTCAAACTTATTGTAGGAGCATCAAAGATCATCGTTGTTTTTAGTTTTCAATTATTATTTTTAGTTTATTTCCTTTTATTGTCAAGTTTATGTTCATTAATACGAACATGAAGTGATTTTGTTTTTCCTGAATTTATGTTTGAACCTTTTTTCATAGATTAATTCCCAAGTTGTTGTCTTCTTTTGATTCTTCATGTGATTTATGATTATTTCTTCTATCATGATACTTATTTTAATTTAATTGTATGGCTAACCAATTTGATTAATCCTCTAAACTTTAAAAATTCTCGAAAGGGATATTTAGGGTAGGTTATCAGTAGAAAACTTAAGTTTGATTTATTTGCATGAGATAAATAAATTGATTTGCATGTAGCATAGAAATATACTTATATGCCTTAGGTTGCCTCTTAAGTGATCTTTGGCCAAATTCTGATTTATGTGATTTATATAAGGATATATTGAATTGATTAATTAGGAGTTTTAACTGCAAGCAACCTGGAAGGACCTTGTAGTTGTATCTGACTTACGGTTAATAATCATAATCATTCGAAAATTATTAGGAAATAGAATTTATTTACGTAAATTGAGCATTTCATAATTCTAGGGCTTTTGTCAATTGAAATTTCTCTAATTAAACCTTCTTTTATTCACAAACTTCGCTCAACTTCACTTCACCATCAAATTTTGTTTAGTTCAACTTATTCTTGTTTTGTATGTTTTTAATAAAAAATAACTCTATTCCTATTTGGATCGATACTTGTATTCACTACTTTCCTACTTATTGTGATACGTGATAAAAGTCAGAGAATTCTTTTCCAAACATTGGTTTGAGCTAGTGACACCCGTTCCATGGTTTTAGGAGTGCACTTTTGACCACACTTAGATTTAAATGTTACTGGTGAAGTCTTTGGCCACTAGAGTGAAAGGAGGAGAAGTCATTATTAATGAATTGGATGATGAGTGATACGAATTAATGAGGGGAGGGGACGAGCATGTATTAGGTTGGTATGGATGGGAGTAAAGGTGGGTACATATTGAGATGGCATAAAGAGGACAATGGAGAGGTGGGATTCGGAACGAAGAGAAGAAACTAGAAAAGACTGCCACGGATAAGGACAATCGAACAATGAATGAGGAGAGGAGAAATGGGGAGATAAATTAAAGAAATCTAGAACTAACCCAACCAAGAAAACGAGTTTCGAGGTCTCTCACCCAAAAGGGAGCAATATAACCATAAGAAAGAGGGGGAAGAGTTCTACTCTCTTAGAGAGCGAATAGACCAAAAAAAAAAAAAAAAAGAAGAAGAAAAGAAAAGAAAGGAAATAAAGTAGCTGAAGGCCATGATACAAGATTAATGCAATCATGTATGTAACAAGCAATGTGCATATTCATTGGACAAATAATTTTTACAATTTAATTCAATTAATTACAAAAAAAATACTTAAATATTACTTTAAGTTCCACAATAAACTTGTAATAACTTTTCCACTTATTTAAATCAAAACATATTTATTAAAATGGTCAACCTAAAATAAAGTGTTAGCATATTTGAATTATATTAACTTTTTTAACTAAATATAACTGTAGCTCAATTTTTCTCTTCAAACTCAACTTAAAGATTCTTATCTTTTTAAGCAACCACGATAGCGACCCAATATTATTATGTGGTTCAATTGATCACAATTCATGTTTATCTATAGCTATGCTATGAAAATTGTTGCAAATAACTCCAACTAGGATAGTTATAACCTTGACTAATACAAGACAATGTATGGCAACCATTCATAACAACCGATTGTTCGTGGAATAAAAATTATTGCTAAGAACTCCAACTGTGATAGTTATAACGTTGACTAATACAAGATGACGTATAGCGACCATTCATAACAACCGATTGGTCATGAAACACTTTACGTAATTTAACTTTAACAACCAGATCATTTTTCATCGCTAAATGTATAGTTTGTCGCAACTATTTTATCACTGTCGCCAAAGACTTGGTTTTTAAGACTAATTTTTCTTACAGTACTGCTTCCTATGACTAAAAAGATGTAATTTGAATTTCATAATTGTTTCCCTCGTAGTGTTATACATTAATTTGTAAAGATGTTAATGATAAAAATTTCAAATTTTGACTCTTAATAAATAAAAAAATACTTATCTAAGCTAAAGCAACTATAAAATAATTGTTGAACATTGGACTCAATTTTCTTGTACAAAACTTTTTTTATTTTAATTATTTTTTTAATTCTCATTAATAATTGTTAAATAATTAATCGTTCCTATTCATTTATTTGTTCATGAGAAATCCTTTTTTTTTTTGTAGGATTGTATTAATATTCTAAATGCTTAAAATTAACAAACTCATTTACTTTGTGCTCTCACAATTTAAGGACACGAAAACATATATTTTAGGGAGCAAAATGAATTGGGTTCCGTGAGCAGACATTCTTGGGCAGATGTGTCAACCCAATCCAATATGAAAAATATTTTAAGTTAGTGGGCAGGCCCAGTTCAGAAATGAACCTCAAATTCTTAATAGAATCACACAAAACTTCATATTGTTTTGTTTGAATATGAATTCAAAGAAAATATGAAATGGTAAATTAGAAACTTGGAGGGTGATATTTAACCAAAATGTTGACATTATCAAGGGTTCATAACTTAATCTAATATAACTTAATTAGACGATATGATCTTAAACTCAATGTGATCACATCATGTGTCCGTGGATTAATATGTCAATATGAAAAGTTATAATATTAATGGCAAATATTTAGGTGATAATATGAAAATCGTCATTAATAACATGTACTAAGTGAGAATGGCCTATATTGTCATAATATAGGTTGCTAGTAGGAAAAAAAAATATTTTCATTGTCATTATTTACAATAGTAATTCATTTGTAGTCACAATAAAAATTGTCACTGTTTGCAAGAACGTTTTTGTTATTATTAGATGGTCACTATATACATACATATATATATATCTGTAAATCACTAATTTTCAATAGTGAAGATTTAAACAGAATTTTTGTCTCTATTAGTTTGTTAATGCTATTATTGTTGCAAGATAAAAACTTTGTCATTAATCTTATATAATTAGTGATAAATTTCATATTGCCACTTAGTATATTGTCATAATTTGTTTGTTTCTTGTAGTGCCTTCACATTAAAATTATACAGCATCTCACATTGCATATAACATATTCTTATATAACGTAGTTTAAGACATCTTATAATTATAAAAATAAATAGTACTATTTGATATTACTATCTTATAATAGACTTTGGAATTTTAGCAACCTCATATACACACATGTACGTATATATAGACACACACATATTATGATAAAATCCAAAAAGTTTGCCTAATAGGAAGACATGAATCTACATAAAGTTACATGGCAATTCTAGAACAAAGCCCTACCAATGTGCTTTCATCATCACATTAATGAACATTAATGCCACATGCTATATATCTAATTACAAATCTAGGGTCTATGACTAAGAAAAGAATTTAAAGGGCCTATATGAAAGAGGTACTTAGGTATTAATACATACATATATATTTTAATGCTAGCTATTAAATTTAATCTAATATTGATGACTATTAAGTTTGAGCTAGCTAAATTAAGAGTCCGAAGCAAAGGCTGGGGTTGAACGTTGCACCACTCCCCTCTCAAATTAGTATAGTTTTAGATTTTGCTTATACTAATTATGTAGAGACGAAGCGGAAGGGTTGGATCAGGCAACCATTTATCAATTTGAAAATTTAAAAAATAATTAATTTGAGAAGTTTCAATAATATTCTATTCTATCAAAAGAATATCCAATAATTTCTTAATTAATGTGAAAAATTGAAAGATAATTTAGTGAAAACATCACAAAATCTTAACGACATTAGCGCCAAATCATTTCAACTAATGGATTTGTAAATAAAAAATTCCCAAATGGTATTGTCTCTCTCTACAACGTTGAAATCCACTTCTTGTGTCATGGTTTAACATTAAGATGATGTCCATGGACATTGGGAACTAAAATCCTTCCTATTGATTGATTTTGTTATAAATATATGACCTGTATTTGAGTTGGACTTAGTCTATTGACAAAATGTCGCCTAATTGAATATGTATCTGATTAAATTATGAATTGTCAAAATATATAATAATATTAGTATTTTCACAGTGTTTTCATTCAAAATTTCATAACCCATTTTAATACACAGTTAAACTACAAACATATATAACTTTGTTAAGAAATTGATGTCCATATCTAAGTAATCATATTAATCCTAAAATAAAATAATTGACTGATCCTTATTTTGTATTAAATAAAGCTCACAACATTTTATTTTTTGAATTAATTTATTTTTTATTTTTTTAATTATCAAGTATTTGAACATTTCATAAGATCTTAGGCACATCGAAGGATCCTAAAAAGAAAAAGAAAAATAGGAAACAAGTGTAGCCAACAATTGAGATACTAACGGTAACAACCTAGCTAGCCTCCATAGCCAAGAAAACTGTAGCTGCGCCTATACGTATACAGAATGCAATATCATTAACACATTTTTTATGTAAGCCATCATAACTAGTTATTGAGGTGACCTTTTTTGCTGGTAACTTACTGTATATAAATCTATGTGCCAATATATTATATTAGAGATATATAATATAATATATAATATATTATATCAGTATATATCATATATAATATGTTATATTACTGATATTGTATATATAATATTATATACTTTTGAACAGCAATCTGTATTTGCCAATATCCTGATTTTAAATCAAATTTTGAAAATATTATCGCATCATATATATAATATTATATACTTTTGATCTTAATTAAAGGATAATATGAATGCACAAATGTACGAGTTGAATACGAATATAAATATATTATCCAAGAGTATAAAACATTCTGATATTATGTACCGTGCTTCCGCAGTTAGTTCTTATATTATTGTTTTATACTATTGATATTTATGAACTATATTTATTTAGTTTATTATTAATTTGGCATAAATAAACTTTTAAGTTTTAAATGAATATTATAAGCACTTGTTAAAAATCAATCACTACAAGAAAATACTCTTTCACTGACGGAAAAAATCATTACAAATTTAAGAAATTCATCAAAAATTGTTTCGTCACAAGTTCACTAAGATATACTTTGTCACTTATTGATTTGATGAGGGAATTGAAATCCATCATAAAACTAGTATGGTGGAATTTTCCATCACAAACTAAAAGGTTGTTATAAAAACTAATTACAAATTTATCACATGTGCCATTATTTATACATATTTTGCTTATGTTTTAAATCCGTTGGGAATTTGTTATAAATCTGTTATAGATATCTTCTATTTTTCATGAAATCTTATTTGTCACAAATTTTTCATTAATAAAAAGATGTTGCCTTGTAGAGAATGAATTCCTTAAGCATCACATGATGTACATACAATATGTACATGAATGTTCACGCGGAAACTGGAATATTGTTCATTAAATTCAGAATGACCAAGTGGAAGGGAATTTTATTTTATTTTATTTTTATTTTTCTTTTTTTTGACTCTTTTGTAATTTGTATATACATACGTATATATAGATAAATCTATGTTATATGGGTACAACACCAACTTCTATAAATAGACATCGTAGCCCCACTGGCAGACTAGAATACTCTCTCATTACAAAAACTTAGGTCATCAATTATGATCAATCTGTAGTTGATGATAAAAATCCATATCCTTAGCTATGAAATATAATTACTATGGGTAGCCGAATGCGAAAAGATAAATACTCTCGTAACTATCTCTTAACATTGAAATTGAACATAATTGAATTCAAAACATGCTATAGATATTTTCTTTTAGATAATGAGGAACCCGTAGCGCTACGACAGTGCACTCTGGGTAAACCCTAGTTCCATACAATAACCTGCAAACCAGATAGACCAAGCAAGCCGTAGTGGATACACCCTATATGATGGGCTCATATCTCAGGAGAGATTCGAACCCAAGCAGCATGTGGGAAGTTTCACCTCACAAGTTAACTTGGCCAAGTCCTTTGACAACATGACTATAGATATTAATACAACTAAAAATTATATTATTTTAAAAAAATTACATTTGCTACGAAATTAATTTTGTCCTAATAATTCAGATTTGAGCTAATCAATTATCAAAAAGCCCAATCACATGAGCTCTTAATTGAAATTATTAAAATTTGTAGTCCTTGCAAAAGAAAATCTGCCTACCTCTCTAGATTTACAATAGAAAGTAAATGAGCTTTTACTCGTACACCACATGAGCAAGTACACGTGACCCAAACTATAAACGTTCTCATTAAGCGATGATCATAAGCTACACTATTAAATAAAGAAACAATTAATATTGCACTCTTTATTAATTTCCCTAAAGATCTTAATTATTTCCAAAATATTTTCTAATTTATAGTATTGAAATACATATTTTAAATATGACGACAGTAAGGGGTTATTTCTGAATTTATAAACGAAAATAAGTGCTTTGATAAGAATTAAATTTATATGATCTCTCAATGAAAATAAATAACATGTTAAGGTCTTATTCTTCTTCATTTTTTATAAATAAATAATAATTTACAGTCGAACTTTGAATTGTCACTCTTCAGTGCGTTGCATTATACCCAAAAAAAACCCCATATCAATAAGGGTAACAATAACAATGGATGTCATATACCATCTTGATTATAAATTCGATTTCTACCAATAGCATGTGGCTAACTTGGAGGATCTTGTTATACTGCATAAAATAGTTTGAAGGAGTATTTGACACTTTGTTCACTTGTCTATGTGTTCGGTTATGCTTGAGTATATAGAATAGTTTGAACTTGTTTTAAAGTTCAAATGATGATTTTTCTACTTCAATCTTTTTGTTCTCATTTTTCTTACTAAATTTTACGCACAGAAAAAAAAAGGACCCCCATAATTTTATTTGTGAAATTCTGGATTTGATCCTATGTCTTGCCACAATTACACATTTTGGTACGGTAATTATTCAATGTTGTCCACATTACACAAATTAATGAGGCAAGCATGGGGTAATTATGTTATCATGTGTGATGTGGAAAAATATGTGACTAAATCTGAAATCTGGAAAATAGGAAAAATTATATTTTTTATACTATAAGTATATCATTTTTTTACTTTTGGTCATGTATGTACTGAATTAGTAATTTGGTCCTATAAGTAGTAACAATTATCTATACCCATTTTTAGCAATTCTAATCCTATAACCAGTAATAATCTTATAATTTTAGTCCTGTAAATAGTAATAATTTTACAATGTTAGTCTTGTGAGTAGGACTAAAATTGCAAAAAAGGCATCAATTGCAAAATTATTACTACTTACAACATTAATATTATTAATTCAATATATATAAATGACGAAAAGTAAAAAGCAGTATATATACTTAATGAATGACAATTTAATTTTTCCCTCTAAAAACATGCATGTCAAAAGCTTGTATGATTTTCAAATTCCAGATTCAGCCCTATATCTTGCAACATTACACATCTGGTAAAGTAACCATCCAATTTTGTTCACATCATACAAAAGCAAGGCAAAAATTGGATAATCATGTTGTCAAATGTGTAATGTCGCAAGATATAACCCCATATTAAAATTTGAAAAACACATTGCGGAAAGTAAATTCTTTTTCTCCCTTTCTTTATATATATATATATATATATGTATGTATGTATATATAAATGGTAAAGTTAAAAAATCAAATAAAGCTTTCCCTCAATAAAAATACATTAAAAATTACTAGAAAATTAGGCACTCCCATATGTATTAACGCATCATTCCTAAACAAGATTGAACAACTCTAAGAAAAATGTTGAACACACACACGCGCGCGCGCACATGAATATATAATGGATTAGTTAGTAGCATTGACCTACCAAAAATGGGGAAGATAGAGACAACATTTGTTGTCATGGTCTTGGAAATTGTTAAAAAAAGTTGTCCCAATGCTTTTGTCAAACTAAAACTTACTGCTGTTACATATATATTGTACCTTAATTTGTCCCTGAGCAGTCGTCTGCAAGTCATCATCATTTTCTCCAAATACTGTAATAACATCATGTATTCTCAATCATCACTTTACTATTATTCTCATGCCTAACAGCTGCAGGCGTGTGAACTATGAAGAGAGATTTTACAGAACTAGTTACTGCAGTTACACTTGTTGTCAGTAAGAAATTAGTAATGCAAGCAAACATTAATGATGCAGAAAATTAAATAAAACAGTTAGGAAATACAGATCTTTTTCAATGTTTTTTAATTAACACACAGAAACTAAACATATGTTTTGAGTCCCCTTTTATTAAGTTGGGGTTCAAGATTAAGATGAAAGTTTCAAATTTTGGAGTGTGATTAATTTTGAGTCTTTCTATGGTACATAATCAAAAGTTGTTACAGGAAGTTAAGATTATATTTGATATTAATAGGAAATAATACTGGTGGAAACTCATTTGTGACACCTTCATTACGGCAATGACGATGCATTTGTTTAAAGGAAGTTGTGAAAAATCCACTATGATCTATAACGTGGTGGAGCAATGGCAAATAATGTCATCACCTTGTTAATTTTTTCTCATTGTCTATCACTTCCACCATCGCTGTTAATTTTGAATTATCGATTACTATATCCACTATGGCTGTTAATTTTTTCATTGCCATTAATATTCAATTATGTTGTAGTGAGTTTTCACATTGTTAATTTGAATGAAAGAATGCCTTTTAAAATGTAATATTTTACTTTAAAGTGATTCAAAGTGAATAAAAAAGAGACTATGAATTTGGAAAGAGAAGAATTTTGGGTAAAGTAATTAATGACATTTGATGATGCTCAAATCCATTATTTTGTTCAAACATCATATGCCCAAATCCATTACTATATTCAAACATCATATGTAGATGTTATATGGTAGGCACCCATGATTAAAAGAAAAAAAATGTCTCACTACTATAAACTGCATTAAACATTAACTCTTCTAACATGAAATAAATCTCATATCATCTCAAACGACACAAGAAATATATCCAATTCGAATCCAAAATCCTTAACAAAGATTTTGATTATTAAGTCAAATAAAAATCCAACAAAAACCCTAGCAAGCAGCTAAATATTATATGACTCCACAACAGATCTTTAGCACCACGTTTGGCGGTAGCACTAATTAGGCACATATATTAGAATGTAATAATACTAAAGTTAACAATAAAAGTACATGATCAATTACTTGAAGAGATTGTAGAAGTCTTTATTTGCGTCCGAAATTCCACTCCAATCCCACAATCTATCCGAGAAGGCCGCCTGAAAAGAGCCGAGACCCACCGTCGTTGTTGGCTGCAGAGGGGAGGAGAATTGGGAGAGAACAATATTGTTTGAGGAATAGTGAGGGTTAATGTCTTGGC
This sequence comes from Handroanthus guayacan, assembly GCA_014898755.1. Taxonomy (NCBI): domain Eukaryota; kingdom Viridiplantae; phylum Streptophyta; class Magnoliopsida; order Lamiales; family Bignoniaceae; genus Handroanthus; species Handroanthus guayacan. The sequence goes on from JACFYI010003722.1 coordinate 796,923, forward strand.
TGGACAATATTGAAACTTGTTGTGAGTAGTTAATATTAACTAGCTTATGAAGATCATCAATGGCATGGGAGGAAGAAGATGAAGAACTGGCAAAGATGGTTGGGGATAAAGAAGAGTTAGAGGGCTGTTTGGATTGGGACATCATCATGGCATGACTGTCTTCTTGTCCTGAAGTTGGAGATGGGATTATTGTCGGGGAGGCAATAGGGAGCATTGGATTAAGGTTGTAGGAATTGCTGCTAGTTGGACTTGTTTCGGTTAGTTTTCCCGATCCATCGCTGTGATGTGATACATTTGATCCATAGGTAGTTTGATTTCGTGACGCTGATCTTGAGGATGAAGCTCTTGTGGGGAGAGAGCGAGGGAGAGAGGGATGGTCTTCAACTCCAGCTCGTTTGTAGACACGGCATAGAGAAATTTCAGCCTGAAAATGATGATTACATATATAAGTTAAGGAAGGACAAGAACGGGAGATGTCTACATTTATGATAATCTTTAGCAGTATTTATGAATATCTTTGAGGATGTTTGAATGTGTCTGTGAAACTTTTCGAGCTCATGCAGGTCTCGTGTGAACCATTTAAGAACTTTTCTGCCTGAAAATTAAAAGTTGTCTCGTTTGTTGATTTAGAGTTCTTCATATCATCCTAGCTGGCTAATATTAGCCTCTACACACACACACAGTCACACACATACGCACACAAAAACACACACTGTGTAACTTTTTACATATCAAATGGACTGAACAAAAGTCATCATTCAAAATAAGTTTATTTGCAACAAAAATTGTTTAATTTTAGGCATAAAAATCAATCTTTGGACATATTTCATTTGTGGGGTTTGAAGGAAATTAAAGAGCCTGAGAAAGATTTCAAAAGGTACTGTAGTAATGCAAAATTCCCTTGTGATGAGATTATATATAATATTGTTTCAAATCTTTCTTCAAATTGAAATTGATACCTTTTGAAGGCGTTCAGTCTCGTGCAGCGGCAAGCGGTATTCATTCATAATCCAACTGGTTCGAATTCCTTTGGGGGCCTTACCAGAGTAAAAAACGAGGGTTTTCTTAAGTCCTATGGACCTGAGATTCTCACTTCTGATCATTCTATCAGCACCAGTAGCCTTCCAATAACCCGACGTCGTCACTCGATTCGGCCGATCCCCATTCCTGTACTTCCTGTCTCTTGGTACATAAAAGTACCACTCTTTCTCTCCTATGGCTGCCAAAGCTGTTATATATTCACACACAGAAATTAAGAAACAAAAAATCAGATCCATCTTTGGATTAATAATAGAACAACCTAGGAAAAGTTAAGAATGATGTAAGAAAAAGGGATAGATGTTTGTATGTATATATATGTGGGTGTGTGGTGTGTACCAGGAAGTTCCCAAGGGTCATAGCGATAAAGGTCTAAAAAAGTGATGAGTTCGACATTGAAACGCTTGCCCTCGACCTTACGGCGGAGGTAGAATTCGACAAGCTCTTCCTCCGTTGGATGGAATCGAAATCCGGGCATAACCATGTCGTACTCATGCTCATCATCGCCATCTGATTGCTTCTTGCTGCTGCTGTCCACTTCCTGATTATTGTTCATGCTTGCTGCAATGGCCATAAAACAATACCCTCAATTATTGATGCAAACCCCTTCAAACACTGGTTATGTATATACATACATAAGTCTTTAATTTTGAATGTTCTCTTCTCATATATATATATATATATATATAGATGTAGATATAATTCCTTTTTATGCTTCCATACACATGGAATTGTGCAAGTGGGGGATGGGGTGGGGGTGGGGTAGGAGGGGACAAGAGAGAGATGATGATGCCTGATCAAGAATTGGGATAACCCTATAAATTAAAGAGTTGATGAGGTCTTATTTTAATGGTAAGATAGAAATTCTGTAATTATGATTTGTAAAAATGGTTATGGGTGTTTGAACGAATGCCATCGTTTCAATTTCACTGCAATATTGGAAAACGATCATGGTAGTGTCACACATTTTTTAGTAATTTAAGAAAAAGTGCAAAAAATATAAAAAAGATGTAAAATTTGTCCTCTTTTTCCGTTCCGTTCTGCCAAGATAGTTGGATTAAATTATCGGTTTAGGAGTGAGTCCCCACAAAAAGGAGTCCGGCCCTTTCTATTCCGTTTAGACTGTTCTATTCTGTTTTGGTCATTCTACCATTTTTCACTGTTGTGACAAACCATGCTCTTGACCATGAAAAGGACACGAGTTTGATTTTAACTAGTGTATAGGGGTGCTTTTCCATCATATTAATTTTTCTACTGCACGTTAAACTGTAGAGGATTTTCTTTTAATTGTGTTGCACTTAATTTTTATTATTATTGATGTATCGATATATTAATTAAATGTTATAATCAATTCTCTAGGTAAAATAAATAAATAAAAAAAGAATTGAAGTTCTTGAATAGTGGAGTAGTGGAGTCAATTGAAAGATGTATATAACTTAGAGGGCCTACAAGGGAAAGATGATGCATTAAGGTGTTTAATATGAGAAAGGGACACCACAAATATTAGGACATATATGGTGGCCAAGTAGTCATTTTGCGGTGGGTTTGGAGCCTTCTTCATTTCACCGTAAAAATTTTGTTACTCTGGAAATTTCTGGCTTGTTTTTGGTGAAAAATTATGCACGTTACTACTTTGTGTGACATCACCTCTTAATTATTATTGTTGCATTCCTCTTTTTCAAATAACATATATATTCAAACTATGGGGATTAATTAATTAATTTAAAAAATATATATTGCATTTTGATTATTAACCACATGACACGTTGGTTGGAACATCATTATTTTATGAGGAGGGCAATTGATCTGTGTTGTTTTTTTGCAAATTTTGGTGCAGATTTTTGCAATGGCAGTTTGGAAATTGGAATGATAGGATGTTATATTTTTGTGTCATAAAATTGTATATAATATACACATATAGTATAATAACTGGAGCATAAATTAATGGAACATGTATATATATATCGCTTTGACACGTGTATATGGCTCATTGCCTAATGACATGTGAAATATCATTTTTTATTATTTCACATTTCATTATTATTATTATTATTATTATTATTTTATCTGATCGAATAAATTATCTAACTCAAGAGGACTAATAGGACATTAAGTTCATTAAGAATCGACATTCTAAGCATTCCATTTCGTACCCCAATTATGATTTTAGAACAACATATCTCCTCCTCATTCATTTTCATTTGCCTAGAATTGATTGAAGTACGATTTCGTCATTTTTTTTTTATTTAAAACCTTTAAATATATAATTATATTCTCTCAAAATATATATATATATATATCTAATTTCATCATGCTGAATGAATTGAATTAAATCAATTATTTCTATAAATATACCACATCTAAATGAAAAAAAAAAAAAGAAACAAAAATTTCGAGTATCAACTGGTTTTATATTAGACATATATATGTGCACATGATGTTGTGTAATAAAATGTAATGCCATAGCATCATTAAGTGTAAAATGTAGGCTCAAAACTCTACTTAGATAGTACGTCCCAATTTTAATGACTCCTTTAAAGCAAGGGATTAATTAAGACATAATCTATAGAGATAGTGCACAATGGATATTTTAATTATGTATGAGCAAATTTTAATTAATAAAAAACTCTAATATGCGCCCCTATTCTAGAGCTTCTTGGCATTTCTACTCATAAAAATATATATATATTAGGAATTAAGGAGATTTTTGAATAAATGCATGTCATGTCCATCTCAAAAGTAAGAATCCTCTAGTTCACAATATTTATTTCAACCATATAATTAATTATTTCATTAATTAATTTAATACTTTAAATTCTTAATTTTATATAGTTTAGCGAAAAATTAATTGACTAGATGCATATAGGGCACATATGTATAACGATAAAGGGATGAAAATTAAATGATGATTTAATTAGTTTTCAAGTTGAATTGCTTTTATAGCTAACATTCTAGCTAGATCATCGCCTAATGAAGTTACGACCTTATGTAGCTTAGTACATAATGAAATGAATTTTACCTCATTTTAACTTGCAGATTTTTTTATTTTTATTATTTATATTTTTTAAATCGGTGTAAAATAAAGGATAATTGCCTCAACATCCCATGATACTTGGTCTAATTACAAAAATATCCTTTGTGATCTGGAAAATTAGAATAGTACCTCTGATCATTAGTTCCACTTACAAAAACATTATGAAAAATAGTGTAACATTTGAATGCCTATAAATTTAATATATAAACCGGAATATTACAATTAGACCCCTCGTCCAGGAGGTGATCTACTACCATTAATTATTAGTTGTCTGCCAGTTGAACCAGTGACAAATTATCATAATTTTTCAAAATATGGGAGTTGTTTTTGTAATTTGGCCAAATCTCACGGGGTGTTGAGGTAATAACACATAAAAAAAGTTACAAGACAATTATAAATTTAATTGCTCTACGTGTGTGTGTGTCTGTATTTGCTTGAATTTGAATGAGCACTTGTATGGTAACTTTTACTGATTAGTATGCAAATTTCTTAGGTTAATTTTTTGTGAAGTCGCATCATCAAGTAGCTATAGAGTGAACAAATTGGTGCAAGCAAAAACAAGCATATGGCTTGGCTGGGGATACGTTGGACGCTACTTTTTGTATGTGTCTGCGTGTGGGACTCATCTGCGTAGTCAAGAGAAGCCCGTGACCGCACTCCCCACGTTGACAATATCAAGAGCTTTATAAATATAAAATATGTACGTATGTAACGTGTTTGACATATTTATACGTGCGGATTTGATATTTGCACCCCAATTTTTACTTTTAATGCTCGATATTTGACGATTTTGTCCCTTTATGTGTAATAGTTGTCTAATAGTATGTATTTAGTGATAATGACGATTTTGTCCCTTTATGTGTAACAGTTGTCTAATAGTATGTATTTAGTGATAATGACTTTGATTCTGTCATTAATCGTTATTTTTTAGGTGACAATACTTTTATTTTGAAACAATATAACTTACTAGTAAAAGAATTAGCATTTTAAATTGTTGATATTTATGACAACATTTTCTTTGCCAATAGATTATCACCAAACATATATCACTAATTATCAATAGTGATAATTTAAACATAATTTTTATCTTTCTTAAATTTGTTAAAATCATTATTGTGACAATATATCAATATATATATATATATATTATCCCTTTCTATATAGAGTTACTCCAAACACGCTATAAAAAATTTAAGCATCCACTACAAAAAAATTGCCAAGAAATTAATTTCATAACTAGGGTTACTAATTAAGCTATAAATTTTTCATAGCAAAGTAAATTAAAAATTATTAGATATGGTCAATTTTATAGGTAAGGCTACAATTTAGATGCAAATTTTTCTTAAGTATGAAAATATTAGTTACTGTCAATTCTATGACTAAAGTTAAGTATGAAAATATCTATTTTGAATTCAACTGCGATCATGCGAAACAGATACTTTCATAGCTAACCCATAGCTATGAAACTAATTTGGCTAATAATCTTGTTGGTTGAAAAATTGTGTTTGCTACAAAATATTTGTAGCTCATTTGTAATTAGCTTTAGCTATGAAATTAATTTTGCAACAATTTTTTTTTTCCCCTGGAAAATGCCTAAGTTTTTATATAGTGAAATAAATTGAATATAGTTATCAAATAAAGCCTCATGAACACCTCAAAAAGGGGTCACGAAAAGGGCTAATGCTTCTTGTGGCAAGCAACAATAGAAAGCTAAAGAACAAGAGAATAATTGGACATAAAAAGAAAAATTCAACTCAATAATGCTCTAAATAATCCTTTGCCATGCATGCACCTTTCTCTTTGAAAGAAACTAACGAATCCCACTAGCCATGTGATACAATTTTCGTGATTATAGATTTTTGCTATGTATTTGAAGAAAGCCAAATCTTGTCTCATTAGGGAAAATATCATAAGACAATATTTGACACATATGGGTCCTTTAGGAATCCCAAATCATCACAACCTTAGCTAGTCTATTTGATAAAATTGACAATGAATTTTCTTACATCCGTGAAAGAAGGTCTAAACTTTCTTTCCTTGTCCTCAATTCAACACGCGGAAAGAAAAAAGATCAAGTTCCAGAACATATTAGTTGACCTTTTAGTTTCTGTGTATCTATATTTCAGTCTACTTTCTAGATACCAAAATGGCTACACTTGGATGGAAACGTCAAAAAAAAAATAAAAAATAAAAAATAAAGAGAAAAGAAAAAAAATTATATTTCACACGTACAAATGCAAGTAGGCAAGTTGCAACAGACTTGCGTAATTAACAAATAATTTTGTGATAAATTTTGCTCCATCACAAACTCATCAATATATGTCTTGTCACTTATTAGTTCTATAATGGAATTGAAGCCCGATAAAAAGAAATAAATTCTCTGATGGAATTTCCGATCAGAAACTAAAAAATTATGATTGAAATTTATTAAAAGTTCATCGAAAGTACCTTGTACATATTTTGCTCTTTTTACTACAAGAAATTTGAGCAATTATCACAGTTGAAAGTTGATGTTAATAAGAAATATAGTTGGTGGAAGTCATATACTAAACTTTCACTAGGACAATGATACGTAGTTTTAATGAAAAATTATAGAAAATCTACCACGTTATATAACCAGGGTAGATGTCCACCTCGATTCGAGCAAAGAAAAATAATATTTTCACTATATTTATTTTGGGCCATTAGCTAGCGCTTACATGGGAATTGCTAATTTTAAGTCATTGAACGCTACTTTCGCTATGACATTTAATTTTATTTTTATTTGCTTGGCTATCAAAATTTAATTATTTCGTCGCATTTTCTAATTCTGTGAGTGTTCAATCACAAATTTCATCTATCTATGATAAAATTTGATCTGCGCATCACCAAAATTTTTAGTGAAAATGTTTTCTTGTAGCGCAATTTACCCATGTTTTTCTCATAGTTTAGGGGTGATAATTAATTAGAGAATTAGATCCATCATGCAAATATGTTTGAAACCCTCAAGTCACTGCAGGTCTTGTCCTTCCAACTAGAAAACAATGGAAGTCTAGATTTGGATTGATTGCAATTAGGTATGTGCTTTAACAAGAATGACGAAAGTTGGGATCATAATTTTTACCAACTTCATATTATAGCCAATTATATTAGCAACCTACTATATATATCTTGACTTTACACTATTTTAGCATGTCTTATGATATGTTTCCCTTCCTTAATTATTATTTTTTTTTCGGCTGGTTTTGGTTAATTAATTAATAGAAGTCTCAAGACGCATGTATACATTATTATTAATAATAATATTATTGGAGGAAAATCACACACACACACACATATGGGTGTGTGTTGCATGGTAGTCATTTCAAGTGGGTCCCAAATCTGATGGACCAATCAGTTGGCCTCCTACTCGGATCACAGGTGAAAGTCTTACACATGACCTGATTGATTGATTCATCAATCTTCTTTACTGGAACCTTGCAGTGCCAGATGGAAATTTCCTTCTTTCATACTTGATTAATTAATTAATTTTTTTTGGATGAGTGATTAATTAATTAATTAATATCATATGAAATTATCAATATTCAGTACTTTAATTAAGACTTATGTTTCTTCTAATTAACAAATCATAAAGTTCAGTTTAAATGGCCAAATTTGTGTCCCTGAGACGCATTGATTGAGTTTGATACTCTGTGGTTGATTGTTAATGCATAGTTGGTATTTGGTATTCATAAATTGTTGATTACTAATTGTGAATTAATAAAAAGTTAATACTAATAATATTGAATTTTATTTCACGTCCAAATATATGAAAATTTATAAATTGATGACCATCCTCTCATATATTTCATACAAAAAGTCTTTTTATTAATATGAGACTCCCTCCTCCATGATTCCATGTGGGTCGAATGATACTATAAGAAAGTTGAGCAATTGTCACAGTTAACAATTGATGTTAATAGAAAAAAGTAGTGGTGAAAAGTTTTTTGTCACGATTCACCATAGCAATAATCTGTGATTTTTGTAAGGGTAGTAAAAAATTCACCATGGCAAGATATTTTTCACCACAGTGTAATAACGACAAATGATCTTTTCAACATGGCTTTTTTTATCATTGGCAATCACATCCGCCATAGTTGTTAATTTTGAATTGTTGGCTACTGTTTTCACACCACGCTTATTAATGTTTTGGTTGCAAAAAATTAGTAATTTTGTAGTGTGATTAGTATTTCATCATATCTTACAATGAATTTAACTGCAAGAAAGGTAGAGCATCAGTTACAATCAATCCTTAGTTGATGTTACAAATTCATAGTTGAATTCGAAATAAATACCCCTCGCAAGTAACTCTTAAATACGAAATTGACAATAGCTAAATCTAAAATATGGTTATGAATTTACAGGTAATAAATTTTGTCATTTTAAAAAAATATATTTTCTTATCAGGTACTTCTTTTTTTTTCTTTTATCTTTTTTGTAGTTTCTTAGTATAATCTCATAAGAGACAATAATCATATGCCTCTTTCCAAACTCCTCAAATTCGGGACTTTTAATGATAACAAATCTTATTTTATATTAGAGGAACTTGCAACCATTCATATTATTCTCTATTAATTTCTCACTTGTTGAGATATCTTTTCATAAAAACACAAAGCAAAAAATCTCCTCACGGCGTATGTAAGCACACCAATTACTTATAGGACAATGTTTTCAAGTTTGACATCACCATACACAATAGGAAATCTAAAACTTGCTGAAATTGTCAATCTCATAAAACCAAATAAGGTAAAGTTAGGTTATGAAAGATTATGCTGATGATGCATATATGAGTTTTTTCTTATAAGAAAATACTTTGGCTAGAGTATTAAATTAATTAAAATAGACTCTTACAGAAAGTCTTAAGTTTCCTTAATTAGCAAACCGTTCACATTTGATCTATTTTGGGTAACATAAACATCAAGAATTGTCAGATATCTTCCGGCACAAGGATAGTTGGCCAACTGATTGTTCTTCAATTTTATAGTTCTTAAATTATGATTTAAAGGGTATTTGGCTAAGTTTATTTGAAACGCTTACGATGTTGTACGTAATGGTTATTCTGTAATCATAATAGTTCAAATTGAAAGAGCATTTTAATATCCTAAAAGTAAGAGGGTTTTCGGGTTAAATGTTAAATTCTTGAAAAACATCTTCTAACATTTATGAGTTGATAAGATATTATGAAGTGTTTGGTAAATTTTTTTAAAAAAATATTATTATTAACTCTCAAAATAAGATCGATCTAAGGATTTATAAGCCTTTTTAGAAGAAGTAAAGAGTTCTTAACTTATTCTTTAGATTTTAATAATCATGGTGAGAAAAAAAAAATAAAATTGCATCACTATCGTATGAGCTCAAAGATCTTATCTTATCCAAATACTGTAACAACTTATTTTTAAATAAAATGTTATATCTGCAAGCTTTGAATCATTGTATAAGATGTAGGAGTTCGTATGATAAACTTAGCCAGAAATCCTCTAAGTTGGGAATTCCTTTTTATTTTTTCTTAAAAAAAAACTTAATATATTCTAATATTTTATTTTGAGAACTTATAAGATTTTTTCAGAAAAAATTACCAAACACTTCTTGACAATTTTTATAATCTCTTAAGCACTCATAAGACGTTTATAGCTAGAGGGCTTATAAACTCACTCAAACACCCTCGTAGATAAGAATGATTTACAGCAAAGATTAATGTACTAATTAAAATTGTTAAAACTCAAAATCCCAAAGACATGACATCTCTATTTTGCCAATTTGAGCAAAAGTTCTTGATACCTATGCTTAATGCAATATGAGTGTTTTCAAATAAAAGCGTCGTATGTGCATATTCATTTGTTATACTAAAAAATTTGATAATTATATAGGCATATACTTAGTCATTTTACTAATTTTAGTATATTTTCAAGTTATGTACACGATCACTTTGATATTCAAAATGAACGCAGTTAGTGCTTTACAATAAAAAGTATTAATTGTTTACATTCTTTTTAATGATTCTTTGACACGCTTTGAGAACGCTATACTACCAAATCGAATGATTATATATTACCCTAACGATATTTGGACTTACTAGAATAGTTATCAATTAGGTGCAATTAGACAAGAAGTATACGTGTTAAGATCTTAATAAAAATAAAGGTTTGGATCTTCTAGAGAGGAAGCGAGAGAGAGGAGAGTGGAAACATAAGAAAATTTGTGATGTAGCACCGGTTCATATAATGTTCTCTAATTTTCAACGTCCAGTTATACTTACAGGACGTGTCTAGACTATCCATTTTCAAAAATTAAATTTAGTCCCCTCCTTTGTCTAATTTTAGAAAACAGTCCTTGATAATAAAAATATTCATATGATTTTCTTTCTTTCTTTCTTTTTTTTTTTTTCCTTTAAATGAAAAAGTAAAAGTCATATTTAGTACATGACTTGATAGCATATAGTAAAATAACCACCCCTAAGATGCCAGAATAAACTTTTTGAGAGAAGCGAATATATTTGATTACGATAGTAATACATCAATGACATTAAAAAATTAGATATAATTAACTAATATAAGAAAGATCCTCAAACAGCTAAGGTACAATTGAAAATTTCAAAATTATTTTGCAACTAAAAAGAGCCATTCACATTAGGTGAAATCAAGCTCATAATTTCCAAACCGTGTGATCTATTGACCTCTATTTGCAAGAAGGAACTGAAATATTCAAAAAAAATGAAACCATGTTAATAGACAGGAACGTGGTAATTTAATACATCAAGCTCATAATTGAGGATATCCATATATCCATATCCCTCCTAGGCAGGGAACCTGGTCGACAAAACCTCAAAAGATGTCCTAATATGATTCATGATTTCCTGCAAGATCATCGCCTAGTACTTAATAATCTGCAAAAAATATCCACCAAATTTCAGACGAGGAAATAATTAAAAGAATAATTGGAATTTTTCTGCCCAATAGGATTGTATGAAGATCTCAGCGTAGGACAGGGGATATGGGGGCCATTCTAGAGTGGGTCCCATCAGCAGTTGAGTCCCACACGAGTCCCGTGGCCTGGACCATTTTGGCGGTCGTCAACCCTTCGTCCATCATTCGCGTGCATGTCAGATGTAACATGTATAGTAAAACACTATCGCCCCCACCCCTAACAATACCGCCCCCACCCCAACCTACCCCTCCTCGAAAAAAAGATGATGAAGGAAAATACTGCAGTTTTCTTCTTTCTTCTTCATTTTTTTCTTTTTTTAAATTTTACTAATCATAATTGCAAGTGATTCGTGCACGCATAAAATTATTTAAAGTGAATGAGATTATTTTTAATGTTAATTAATATATAAATTATTAATTTTTTTTATTAATTATTAGTGAATTTTCTTCTTATTTGATTTTCACTGTAGATGATAGAGAGTATTCGTTGAAATTGTGAATGTTAATTTGGTTATGCCAAAGCACATGAAACTTTTTATCTTGAATTGTGGGATGAAGAAAAGAATAAAATTTGGAACTTTAAAACTGGTACCATATAATAACCTAGCTATATGGGTAGAAATTTTAAGTTTTATCTATATTTATTTTTATTATTGTATAGCAAAAAGGGATAAGTATATGAAAACTATATATAGAGTAACTTTTCATTTTAGCCACAAAAGAGTCTTTCCTTTTATTTAGTTTGATGTGCCTTTTTTTTATTTTCTGATATAGCTAACTAGCTGTTTGATTCTTAACATATTTATTTATCAGCTGGTTTCACATGAAGAAAGAAATCAAGTGAAAGAATCATATTTATATTATGTTATATTATGTTTTTAATACGGTAAAGTAAATGTGCTATTTATTTATTTATTTATATTTTGATGTGTATTTTGTTATATTTATTCATTATAGTTAATTAATTGTTGATATTTTAACATAATAATATATAGTTAAAGTTGAAAAAATAAAAGTTCCTTAGCCTTACAAATAGCATTCTATCAAAGTATGGCATAAATTGACTTTCCTGATTAATCCGTTTCTTATGTGATCGTACTTTATATAACTGTGTAATTAAGACTCGACTTATTAGATACTACAATCATTTATTGAGCTCTTCTTTTCCTAAAATTCCATATTAAATGATATTTTGTATGTTTGTTTAAATATAATATATTAAGATATGGAAGAGAAGAATGCCAAATCCAATCAAACTGGAACCGGCCAAGAGACCCGTGAGGAAAAGTAGACATAATCGCATAATGAAAATATAATTCACTCTCTCATTCTGTATATATATTTTAATGGAGTTAAATACATTTTACGCCCCTGTATTATTGTAAAAGGGAAGATTAGTCCCTATTTTTTTCTAATTGTAAGATATACCTCTATATTAACGTTAAACAAATTTTGTAGGTCAAAAATACCCTCTATAACCTAGCAATAAGGGCCTTATGACCTAGTTATTCCAAAATACAGGGGGGGTATGTTGTAATTAAAAAATACAAGAGGGTAATCTTCCTTTTTGCCATAATACAGGGGGTACAATGTATTTTTTCTCATTTTAACGTGTAAATAATTACTTGAAGCATTTTCCAACTGAATAATATTAAATTATTTTTACTATTTTCTCTTGACTTTATATTGGTTTAGTGGTATCAAAGGTAAAATAAGTGTTTTTTCCCCACTTGACACACAATTAAAATGGGAAACACAAAATTGCAGTTTAGGTTAGTCCGTGGACAATAAGGTCACTAGAGAGTGAGTCTAGACAACCTAGTGATTACTACCCGCTAAGCTGTGGACAAGATAGCTTTGAAGACCATCACCGACCTATTGGGACTGTCAGGTCTCATCAAAGCCGTCCGACCAATCTTTATTTTGTAAGAAAGCTCACTCATATGTCAACATTTTTGCTATTTTCTATCTCATTCTCATCCTTACTCCGTAAGGACATATGCCCCCTTTTTTCATTAAAAAAGAATGAGGAAAAGGGTTATCTGTTTTTGAGTGATTTGTTGCTTTAAATTGCTTGAATTTAACCATGATGGTTCTTCTTCTTCTTTCATCACCATCAACATCATCATCCATTATCACTGTACCAGGAGATATTTGTTAAAATTTACTGATCTATGCATTAGCATGAAATTCAAATCCATAATATTCTTAAAACTACTAATTTGGTATCCCATCAACGCATATATCTAAAATATTGTTTAAAAAATAATAGTAATCAAGGAGTGATTGTAGCTAAAAATAGCAGTGGAGAATTGTAATTGAAGGACAGATTTGGAATTATAAAGCTTGGTACTTAGACTGCCATTTTAGATAATAAATTTTCTTTTTTTTTATTCTATAATAGTGTAGATAATATAATAGACTAAAATAAATAATTGATATTCATAGTTTATTATTTTTATGGGATAGTTATCTACAAATCTTGTGATGTCTAACCTAAAAATTCTAATCTAACAATTGAAATATTATAAGTAGTATCCCTGTAAATCTAATATTTTTAAGTTTTCAGATATCTAATTGTAATATTAACAAATTCTATTAAATGTTTCATTAATTGAACTATCGATGGATTTTATACAATTTCTCAAATCATAGCTAATATTCAAATTAGACCTTGTCTCATAGAATGTTGAGATGATTATCCTCGTTTTATTTTCTGACCAAATGATCACATCTTCTTAGCAAATAGCATATCGTCACAAGAATCTATTAGCTAGGAAGAAGGAATCCAATGTAGTTTGTGTCAATTAACAATGAATTTGCCGATGCATTAGTAGAATCCAACTCAAGATTTCAGGATTTTAGGTTATTCAGTTCTTATTTTTTTCTTTTAAAAAATAAGATCTATGTGATAAAAATCAATCTTCACAAGAGTTTTTGTTGCATGAAGTACTGGCTAGATGATGTAAATCTTTGGCAATAATTCCATTCTTTGATGTATATACTCTAACTATCATCTATCGTTTATATTATCTCATATTCAATTTTTAAATAACGATCGGCACAAGCTAGTCCCACTCAATTAATAATAAAAAGAAGACAAAGACAAGAAAAGGAATAAAATGAAAGTTGTGATATTTAATCAACCAAATTCATTATCAAAGGCTCCCTCAAAAAGTACTAAATTAAACTTATGCTAGAAAGGAGAAAGAATTGTGGATCATATGTTGGTGTATAACAAAATGTCATTTGTCGCGGACACTGAACCTTAATTGTGGCTTGTACAATTTGAAGCCTACCCAACTATTTAGAGCCTCACAAGGCCAACACAGAGACAAACTACAACTTTTTCCAATTAATGTGGCGGCAGCCGCATCGCGATTCTTCTTCTTTACTTAAAGATATTTGCTATTTCGATAGTTGGGCTGTCAATTTTGTCTGTTTTCCCCTCAATTTGATTTTTTTTCTTCTTTTTTTAATCCCCTTTAGGTCAGTAAATAATAATTAAATTATTGAAAAAACACGTTTATATTGTTATAATGGAAGCAATAGTACCAAAATCAATGATTAAGCAACCTAAAAAGAGATTAAAAAAGGCGGGGATGAAGGAAGCAGGAGAAGGAAGAAACCAGGCCATTTCTATTCAGGAAGATATAATTATTTTTGGTTTAGGCTTGAGTTAGGGTCAAGAAACAGATTTTACCGAGAATCATTTTTCTTTTTTTTTTTTTTTTGCTATACCTAAGCAAGATAGTGAGATTAAAACCTAAGTAGATCTGAGTATCGTATTTATTTGCTCAAAATCAATTTGAGGGAAATAAAAAATTAAAGTATAAAAGTGAGCTGAAGTACAAGTTAGTCAATTAAACCAACTTGTATAAATTTATTTTGAGGAAGGGGTTGGACTTGGGCCTTGGCTATGCAAAAATTATATTTCGAAACCTAGTAAATTAAATACTCTAATTTTGGCTTTCCTTTGTTTAGATTTTTGGCACTTGGCACTATCGATATTGAAACACATGGCACGATTTGGAAATACCTAAAGAAGTGTCTATTGGTGATTTGCCATATTATGAACTGGTGTATCTAGTTAGTAGCAAGGGTTGTCATTGATGGAATAGTTACCACCTTATCAACTATGTCCAGTTGAATGTAGCTTTTGGACAAATATAAATAGACTGCCCATGTTGTTCAATTTCATATATGGATTGGGTTTATTGGAATAAATATGCAATGAGATGTGAATTCATATCTTTCACCACTTAGTAATAAATTATTGCTACAAAGAGCATTGACTTATTGCCCATTAGTTCATAATAGCATCAAAATACAACAATTTATAGATTAATATCTAGTATAGTAATATAGAGAGTTTAATATGCTTTGAAGTTTTTGGATATTTGTAATATTGCTATCTCTGAAAAATGATCATTTTTCTTGGGGAACAATTGCTAGAAACTGAGGATAGGGGAAGGGAAAATCGTCTTAAAGATAAAAAGTCCAGTTTTTGCCTCAACCAAAGAAAGTAATACAAAAATAAGACAAACACAATATATTCCAATACAAAAAATAAAAATAAAAAAGAGACTACTTGAGCGCTTGCTTGAATATAGATAGAGTCATCATCTAGAATAAGGTCACTTACATAAACACCCGATGAGCTTGGGTTTAATTATAGAAACACCCGACGTGGTATGTGAAATTATAAGAACATAACCTGCTGTTAGTTCAACAACAGAAAATTTAATGGACAATGTGCATGTAATGTTCTACTTGTACTGCTCTAATCAATATATGTACTCGATTTTCATGTCTTGTAATTACATAAGCTCCGTCAAGTTTTACGTTAGCTTAACTAACAGCAAGAATATAATCTCATGAAGTACTTTTTATTAGTCATACAAAATCTCAAGGGTGTCAAGGGAACAACACGTTTATAATACATAATACAATGTCATATTCAGTTCGTGAAAATATTTTCAGTGATGTAAGATTATAGGAAATCAGAACCTTAATTTCCCATAAACCTATATCAAACAAAAAATTCTCTAGATACACCTGTGCTTTTGGTGCTTGACAACTCATCTTTTTTCACAAAAACTCAAATAAATCTATTCCTCGAATTCACTCAAATACTAAGTACCGATAATCTAATCATAATTAAGAAAATTGGAGAAAAGATGTGATGCAAACAAGCTATACTAGAAAACAAGCTATATATAGGTTTAGATTTGGGCTTCACATGTTCGATTCAATCTGCAATAAATTACAAAAAAAGAGATTCAATACGCCAGATCTCATTATTTGATAGCCTAATTTGATAATTATCTTCTTTTTACTAGTTAAGCAACAACTGTCATGATCATTGCTAAATTAATCAAACAAATTGATTAGTATAAAGCCCGTGTCTTTCTATTGTTTTTACTATTTTACATGTGTGTATAATTCCATGCATCACAAAAACCTTATAAAGAAATGATTATTTTTGGACTTATATATATATATATATATTATATGGAGTAACAATTGTTATGTTTTCCATAAGGTATCGGAGTAGAGAAGCGACAATCAGCATAATAGTCTCTTCGTGCATTACCATAAAAGTGCCTGAATATCATTGTACAATGTTCATTAGGTCAGAGTTTACCATAATTTCGTCAAGTGTGAATCAAAGTAAAATGATAAAATTGACTAATTCGTGAACTATACAATGATGAAGAAATTTAAACCTTACTTTTTTCCTAAACATTATCGGTCGGTTTGACTAACTTTTGTACAACTTAATATATACAACAAAATAATGGTGAATTATATTCCAAACCGAGGCACTACAAAATTATTAATTTTTTGTAATTAAAAGATTAACAGTGGTAGAAGTAATAGCCAATAATAAAAAACTAGCAGCTATGGTAGATATGGTAGCTAATGATCCAAAAAATCGTGGTAAAAATGTCATTTGCTATAAATATACTGAGATAAAAATATTTACCATGGCTATATGCTATGGTGCTACTCTCACAGAAACCATTGATCATTACCATGGTGAAATCTTAACAAATGAGTTTTTACCACTTAATTTTCTATTAATATTAATTTTTAATCATGGTAATTGTTCAAAATTTTTTGTGGCGAGGCCAAATATGGAAATTTGATAAAAATGCAAATCAGTAGAGGAAAATTCAAGCAAATTAATATATGAGAAAAAGCCAGAACCAGCTAAATTTGTCAGAATAATTAGTTGTTAATAAGACAATTAGATAATTAATCAAATCAATTTCGAAGCCTCCATGCATAGAATACAATGAATAATGTCATGGACCATCAAATCTTTCTTTGTCATTTTCTTGAAGTTTGAAATCAATCTCTTTCTTTATCTTGGAAGTTAAAATAAGGCTTTTTCAAATCAACTAGTTTCTCCTAACAAGTAAACAACCTATTTATTCAATTTTCACATGGACTTTACTAGTCGCATTCTATAGATATTAAATTTATATTGATAGCGTGTGAATTCATAATTTAATCGTTCAACGAGGTCTTTTCAATTTTTTTTTTCCTTTAATGGATACCCTTCAAAATTTTTACTCTATGGAGATGAGATTGGTTTAATTATGAAGTTATTTGGAGTGAGGAAGTTATCGAACTTCAAAGTGGAGACTTTAAAAGAAGTAAAGAGGAGAGCACTTAATATCCTATATTGGATAATGTGAAAATCTCAACCGAGTTGTATATATATAAGTAGGGCTGTAAACGAGCCGAACTTGCCAAAAATTCCAGACTCGAGCTCGGTTTATTTATAAAAATGATGAGCTCGAACCTTGAAATCTAAGCTCGAGTCAAGAGCCCGAGCTTGAGTCTTAATTGAGCTTGACAGATTTGGTAAGGCTCGGCTCAAGTTCAATTAACTTTGAGTTCAAGTCAGGCCAAATTTTTTTTGCTTCGATCGAGGTGAGCACCCCTATGTATAAGTGTGCCTAGTAAATTTTCTCTAAATAATCAAAGGAATAAGCTAGACTTCTGGTTTGCTGCGTCGTGGCAGAATCCTAGGTCAGTCAGGTCAGTACATTGGCACTGTAGGTGCAATTTGCAACTATAAATTTATTATAAGCTAGCTAAAATACTGTTTAAGTAACTTATTAATTTCAGCTCAATTAAGCTAACTAGTTTTGACTTTCATAAAGTCATGTAGGAATTAATTAATTTAAACTTTTATAGCACCTGCTAGGGGTGAGCACGGGACGGGACAAGCTGGAATTTTGCATGTCCTGGTCCCGTCCCGATTTTGATTCGGGACACAAGAATGTGTCCCGGTCCCGGTCCC